>LR812536.1:68976977-68980587 GCA_903798195.1 Danio kyathit
CATTAGTACAAAATAAAGGCACACTCTGTCTGTCTCACAAACACACACACACACGCTTCTCTTTCCCAGTCTCAGGTTAACACACACTGAAATGAAGCAGGTGTACAGTAATGATGAACACACACCTTGTCCATTCGGTCCTTCTGCACTCCATACTTCCCTCCAAAACCCTTGGAATAATCTAGAATGAAGAAGAGAACACACTGAGAGGAGGAGATTGTGAAGTGTGTGTGTGTGTGTGTGTGTGTGTGTGTAAGACTAGTGTTTCTGCAGACAGAATGCAGAGATATAAACACTTCCCCCAGCAGTGTACAGTGATGGGAATATCAGCGTCTTATGTAATCAGTGTTCCTCTTCAGTAACGAGTGATCAAATAATCTCCCGTTACCTCACCTTTACTGACAGTGTCTGACTATAGAACACTGGTACTGTACTAAACAGAAGAACACAGATGCATGGAGCTGTTCTGATGAATGAGAGATGTGGACCTTTCTGAGACTCATGCAGCTGCAGCTTCTCCTGATGATCCCAGCCGACCGCAGACTTATCCTGACGGTCCGTCTGAACACCAAACTTCCCTCCGAAGCCCTTCACATAATCTGCAATAACACAAGACACTCATGTTAAGAACTCAAGCTTCTGTTAACCCCTGTGTGCTGCTCAGATTTACTGCCTGTCTGTTATGTTAGTGGCTGTTTTTGCCCCATTGACTTCCACTATAATCACATTTATACTGCATTAACTCTTTAGACCAGCCTGTGCTGAAGAGTTTCTGTCATTTATATGGAATTCAGTGGAGTAAAACAAGCAAAGCGAGCATCAGAATGGGGAAGAAAGGGGGTTTAAGTGACTTTGAACGTGGCATGGTTGTTGCTGCCAGACGGGCTGCTCTGAGTATTTCAGAAACTGCTGATCTACTGGGATTTTCACGCACAACCATCTCTAGGGTTTACAGAGAATGGTCCGACAAAGAGGAAATATCCAGTGAGCGGCAGTTCTGTGGGCCCAAATGCCTTGTTGATGTCAGAGGTCAGAGGAGAATGGCCAGACTGGTTCCAGCTGATAGAAAGGCAACAGTAACTCAAATAAGCACTCGTTACAACCGAGGTCTGCAGAAGAGCATCTCTGAACACACAACACGGCCAACCTTGAGGCGGATGGGCTACAGCAGCAGAAGACCACACCGGGTGCCGCTCCTGTCAGCTAAGAACAGGAAACTGAGGCTACAATTCACACAGGCTCACCAAAACTGGACAATAGAAGATTGGAGAAACGTTGCCTGGTCTGATGAGTCTCCATTTCTGCTGCCACATTCGGATGGTCGGCTCAGAATTTGGCCTCAACAACATGAAAGCATGGATCATCCTGCCTTGGTATCAGCGGTTCAGGGCTGGTGGTGGTGGTGTAATGGTGTGGGGGAGATTTTCTTGGCACACTTTGGGTCCATCAGTACCAATTGAGCATGGGGTCAACGCCACAGCCTACCTGAGTATTGTTGCTGACCATGTCCATCCCTTTATGACCACAGTGTCTCCATCTTCTGATGGCTACTTCCAGCAGGATAACGCACCATGTCATAAAGCGCCAATCATCTCAGACTGGTTTCTTGAACATGACGATGAGTTCACTGTACTCAAATGGCCTCCACAGTCACCAGAGCTCAATCCAATAGAGCAGCTTTGGGATGTGGTGGAACGGGAGATTGGCATCATGGATGTGCAGCCGACAAATCTGCAGCAACTGTGTGATGCTATCATGACAATATGGAGCAAAATCTCTGAGGAATATTTCCAGTAGCTTGTTGAATCTCTGCCATGAAGGATTAAGGCAGTTCTGAAGGCAAAAGGGGTCCGACCCGGTACTAGTGAGGTGTACCTAATAAAGTGGCCGCTGAGTGTATATACTCCATATAAAAGGCAGATGAGATGATCAACAGTAGAAATGACACACTGTCCCTCTTCCCAACAAGGAGAAACAGCACCAATCAAGAACACATGATTATCAGCTGTCACGGCTTTGCAATCAATAAATGTGATTATAATGGAAGTCAATGGGGCAAAATAGCATCAACATAAGCAAAGCGGAGTCAGTTTGCACACAGTGTATTGTTGAGTTTGACTAATTTCAAAGCATTTTCCCAAAATAAGATTCGCCCTCATCCCATTTGCTGAAACACAGAGAAAGAAGAGGCCAAATGAACCCTTAAAATCAGCCCAGAGTGGATGAAAATGACCCAGCAGCACACACTGGTTCTGATGAAGTGAAACGTCTGTAAATGTGTGGTGAGAGCGCAGACCTTTCTGAGACTCGTGTTTCTCCGTCTTCCCCTGATACTCGAAGCCCACCGCGCTCTTGTCCACCTTATCCGTCTCCACGCCGAATTTACCGCCGAAGCCTTTGGCGTAATCTGCAGATTGAAGAGCAGAAGCCAGCATGAGAGACAGATCCTGAAACACAGAGGCCTGCAGGAGACCAGAGGAGGAGGACTGACCTTTCTGAGACTCGTGTTTCTCCGTCTTCCCCTGGTACTCGAAGCCCACCGCACTCTGATCCACACGGTCAGCCTGAACACCGTACCGGCCCCCGAACCAGTGGAGTAATCTGCAAACACACACACACACACACACACACACACACACACACACACTGATATTGACACCAGCTCTGCATTAAACACCATAGACACCAATAATAAAGTCAAACCGTATTTACAAAACTGCTCAGATGCTCATCATCAGAGGACTCTGATTATGCACTCATTTATCAGAGTTCTTATTCTCGATATTCAAGACACAATATTAACCTCAGTGTGAGATATTAATGAAGTGAAGTGCTGTTAATCTGCAGGAGGAAATGCTCATGACATCACAATGATAATGAAAGCGTGATTCACCTTTCTGAGAGGCGTGTTTCTCTGTCTTTCCCACATACTCGAAGCCGACAGCAGACTGCAGACACACACAGGTGAATGTGAGCTGCAGAACAGCAGTAGTGTGAGCTGAACTCTGCAGGTGTGTGGTTTACCTGATCCACTCGGTCCTCCTGCAGCCCATATTTACCACCGAAACCCTTGGAGGTGTCGGTCTGAGAGCAGTGTTTGGACAGCTTACTCTGATACTCGTGACCCACGGCAGACTGAAGACACACACACACACGCACACGCGCACACACACACACACACACACACACACACACACACACAGTTCAAGATGAGGCACTCGCAGTGCCACATTCACACTAACACACTCAAAGATGATCCACTCACTCGGTTATCACTGATGAATGAAGCTCATTATTACAGAAATCTGATGTTCTTCAGGATTAAAATGTAACAGGAAACACTGTAAACATGTCCTTTGCTCTGTTAATAACCCTGCTGATGTCTAAAC
The DNA here is from genome assembly GCA_903798195.1 of Danio kyathit. Lineage (NCBI taxonomy): Eukaryota > Metazoa > Chordata > Actinopteri > Cypriniformes > Danionidae > Danio > Danio kyathit. The sequence continues at coordinate 68,980,367 of LR812536.1, forward strand.
GGGGTCAGAAATGACCTTTTTAGCAGCAGAGAAAAAATAAACTGTGTTCTTTTGATCTTGACGTTTGGTGACGTCTCCTAAAATGACCCAGCAGTAGAAAAATAACCATTTTTATTTTCATATTTTCATCAAGGCTGAACACATTTAGGGCACAACAGTTTGTCCTGCACACTGATGAGGAAACACCCAAACATTCACGGTGTGTGTGTGTGTGTGTGTGT
>LR812537.1:0-15000 GCA_903798195.1 Danio kyathit
TCCTCCACTGTTTCCACTGTCCTGCTTGGTTTGGGCCTTGTGGAGCTGCGCATTTGCTCTTCAGTGTTTGGACTTTCAGCAGTGAAGATTAAACCACACTGAACTAAACTTCAGCTCTGAAATCTGGACTTTACTAGAGCTATGTGAAGCTGCTTTGACACACTCTACATTGTAAAAGGGCTATAGAAATAAACATCAATTGAACTGAATTATTTTGAATTGACTGAAATATGACAGTAACAGAGGAGACACATCATTAATCTACTATTGATGAATCTTAATCGGTTTGCACAAATGAATGAGAGTAGAATAACAACACGCCTCAGTGCCTTCTAGAGTTTCCCAAAGCAAGTCACCTGCTTTATCTATCAGCGTTTCACAGGTTGATCTGCCCTTTTATAAGTGATGTAACAGAGTTGAGCAGGACGCAGAGACACACAGTAAATGTGTTTTTGTCAGTCACCAGCGATCTAGCCCGTGCAGATTGCTGGAGAACTACAAATCTGCCAGCAAAAGAACTACATATCCAGTCATGCACCACACACTCACACACCTGGCCTAGATCCCCATGATTGCAAACAGACACAGCTGAAACTGTTCAGGACTAATTACACAGACTATATACAGTTGCAATCAGAATTATTCGCCCCCCTTTGAATTTTGTTTTCTTTTTTTAATATTTCCTAAATGATGTTTAACAGAGCAAGGAAATGTTCACAGTATGTCTGATAATATTGTTTCTTCTGGAGAAAGTCTTATTTGTTTTATTTCGGCTAGAATAAAAGCAGTTATTAATGTTTTAAACACCATTTTAAGGTCAATATTATTAGCCCCTTTAAGCTATATATTTTCTCAATAGTCTACAGAACAAACCATCATTATACAATAACTTGCCTAATTCCCCTAACCTGCCTAGTTACCCTAATTACCCTAGTGAAGCCTTTAAATGTCACTTTAAGCTGTATAGAAGTGTCTTGAAGAATATCTAGTCTAATATTATTTACTGTCATCATGACAAAGAGAAAATAAATCAGTTATTAGAGATGAGTTATTAAAACTATTATGTGCAGAAATGTGTTGGAGAAATCTGCTCTCTGTTAAACAGAAATTGGTGAAAAAAATAAACAGGGGGCGAATAATTCAGGGGGTTGAATAATTCTGATTGCAACTGTATACACCTCTCAAACACACACACATTGCTGAGTCTTGTTATACTATCACTGTAAACATTGCGACGCGGTTTCCTTCCCTTGCTTTGCTGTGTTTTTGACCCTCGCCGTGTTTCTTTGTTTATGTTGTCTGCTTCCTGCCTTTTTTGACCATCCGCCTGTTTTATGACCATGAATCTGGATTGCCTGTATACATCTGTTTGCCCCTGTGGTGGCCACTGCTTGCCTGACCATCTGTTATTAATAAACCTGCGTTTGGATCTGCACTCGGTTACCATCATCCAGGGGCGGCGCTAGAGTGGGGTGGGGGGGGTTAGGATGATTCTAAGGGCCCATACATTCAGGGTGCCCCAGCGACATTATCAAGGACCTGCGACATCCAACCACCCCCCTTCATTTTCATCCGAGATCCCCTACAAACCTTCCTCCAACCCTGCTGTGTAAAACATATGCTGGATAAGTTGGTGGTTCATTCTGCTGTGGCGACCCCAGATTAATAAAGGGACTAAGCCGAAAAGAAAATGAGTAGTTATGAGAGGATCACGTGCTTATGGTTGACCACGGCTGGTCCTGCATTAGCTAACACAAGATTTACCAATCAGATTAATCCAATCTTCATCCTGATGAATCCCCCCTCCACCACTACTCCTCACCCTCTTTCCTTGATTAATGCAGGATAGGTTGGCTCAGTGGTCCCCATGGCTCAGTGTGTGTTTCTGTGTGGAGTTTGCATGTTCTCCCCGTGTTGGTGTGGGTTTCCTTCGGGTGCTCCGGTTTCCCCCACAGTCCAAACACATGCGCTATAGGGGGATTGATCAACTAAACTGGCCATAGTGTATGAGTGTTTTAGTACAGGGAATTCACAGCATAAACACTGTGATGCTGGATTAGTTGGCGATTCATTTCACCGTGGCAATGATGAAACAGGAGGGAGCCCCAGGCTCATGGATCTTCTGAGCTCAGGCCTCTTGCTCTCTCCCGGGACAGCATTATTATCAATCATCAGCTCAGTGTGAACATATTCTCAACAAACATTATTATTAGAGATAGCTTAATATAACTTATGTTATTATTCAAAGCTGATTTATTAAAGATTTGCTTTTGAAACATAATAGATTAGATTAGATTAGATTTGATTAGATTCTATATATATCCGAGCATGCTACAAAAATCAAGTTCTTGTCTGTCCATCAAAACTCTATGACTGATCCAGAATCAGTCTTTGATGAGCTGAACAGAGCTCATGTTCATCAATTCACACTGAGTGTCAAAGACAGCCTTGTCTATAAACCAAACTGAATAATTCCTGTGTTCAGGCAGACGTCAGCTGTCCTGTGAGTCAATAGCTCATTGTGGAGGACAGGTGTGTTTACAGGCTGTGCTTCAGTCACTTCCCCACATGGACACCAGCTTTATTCCTCTTTCCTGTACTGTAAATGGACATGATTTGCATCTGTTTCTGATTAACATCCAGCTTTAGTGTTGATGGAAAGTCTGTCGTGCAAGAAGATAATCACACGGGCGTCAGGTGTGTGTGTGTGTGTGTGTGTGTGTGTGTGTGTGTGTGTGTGTGTGTGTGTGTGTGTGTGTGTGTGTGTGTGTGTGTGTGTGTGTGTGTGTGTGTGTGACAGAGACAGAGAGAGATGTTAAATTATACATAAAGTGGAAATAGTGCATTAGTGGGAAATTAAAAGTGAAACAGACAAAGCCACGTCTCTGAACAGAACAGAAAGCAACACTTCTGCTTTTACACCAACTGGAAACACCAGTAAAAGTACACTGAATATACTCTGAAATGAGGATTACTGGAATGCATTTGAAGGAAAATACGCTTACAGTCATTATGGTGTTTAATTTACTGTAACACACAAAATAAGTACACACAATTAGTAATGCATGGGCTACGATTAACTCTTAAGTAATCACATACAAAATGAACATTTACTTTTGCAGAGTACAAGATTATTATACAGTTATTAACCGTCCTGTGTAATATTTCAAATATTTACCAAGTGCTGCGGCATCAGGGTGGTGCAGTGGGTAGTACGATCACCTCACAACAAGAAGGTCGCTGGTTCGAATCTCGGCTGGGTCAGGGTGTGTTTCTGTGTGGAGTTTGCATGTTCTCCCCATGTAGGTGTGGGTTTCCTCCGGGTGCTCCAGTTTCCCCCACAGTCCAAACACATGTGCTATAGGGGAACTGATCAACTAAACTGGTGTTAATGTGACTAAACTTTTCCTCTTGTAGGTAAGTTAGGATTATCAGATTTGTTTCTGTTCTGCTTAACAGCAGAATAATGAGAGATATTGTTGTTCTAACTCTTCTTGAAAGTCAAGTTTACATACAATAAGATTATTCTGCCTCTGAAAAAGCTCAGATGATGGTGTCAAGGTTTTGGAAGTTTCTGATTGGCTAATTGACAACATTTGAGTTAATTGGAGGCACAACTGTAGAATAGTATTGAAGGAAAACCTCAAACACACTGCTTCCTTGTGGGACAACATGGGGAAATCAACAAGCCAGAATCAACACAAAAGCCAGATTACAATTAGCTAAATTACACTGGGAAAAAGACTAATGTTTGGAGACATGTCCTGTGGTCTGATGGAGCTAAGATTGAACTGTTTGGCCATAATGACCAGTGTTACATTTGGAGGACAAAGGGGAAAGCTTACAAGCCTAGAAACACCAACTGTGAAGTATGGGGGCGGCAGCATCATGTTGTGGGGCTGTTTTGCTGCAGGAGGGACTGGTCCACTTCACAGCATAGATGGCATCATGAAGAAAGAACATTATGTAGAAATACTGAAGCAACATCTCAAGACATCAGCCAGGAAATTAAAACTTGGCCACAAATGGGTCTTCCAAACAGACCATGACCCTAAGCATACTGCCAAATTAGTTAACATGTGCTTTAAGGACAACAGAGTGAATGTATTTGAGTGGCCATCACAAAGCCCTGAGCTCAATCCTATAGAAAATGTGTGGGCAGAGTTGAAAAAGCTTGTGCGAGCAAGACAGCCTACAAATCTGACTCAGTTACAGCAATTCTGTCAGGAGGAATGGGCCAAAATTCCTGCAAACTATTGTGAGAAGCTTGTGGAAGGAGACCCAAAACATCTGACCAAAGTTATACAGTTTAAAAGCAAAGCTAAAAAATACCAAGGAAATGTGTGTAAACTTCTGACTGTCTGGAAATTGATAAAACATTCTCTCTCAAACAATTCTCTCATTATTCTGGCACTTAGCAAATGTAAATGATTTAGGTAATCCTAATAGACCTAAAATAGTAAACGTTTAGTCTGATTTACCAGCAGACATTTATTAAAAAATGGTTATGTTCCTTTATTTAGAGTGTATGCAAACTTCTGGTTTCAACTGTATGTCTTATAGATGCTAATAATATTGACCTTAATCTACTGTACATATACAATACAAGGAAATAAGGAAATAAGACTTTTCCCAGAGGTTGCTATTTGCATATATATATATATATATAATGTTATTTAAATACAAAACTTTATTTTGGATGTGGTTAACTGTGATTACTCATTGCCAGGACAAAAGACAAGTGAACATTGCCTTGCATAATCTGCCAAGTTTTACGAGAATGTTCATTTAGAAAAGAATCCATTAAACAAACTAAAGTACTTCAGCGTATTAATACAGATCCCGACAGCACTGTTAGAGTCCAGCATTCCTCAGACTGAGGACAGGAGACTCTTTCTGCAGTCTCAGACACACTAATATAATAAAACTATCTAAACTGAAAACAAATGTCGAGCAGAATCAGCAATAAAAAATGAACTTTTCAAATCCAGCCTTTAGTCGGAGGAAGATTCAGCTATTGACCTAATTCCAGAAATGATGAGGTTATTTAGAGAAGATGTCATAGTAAACACACCAGACTCACTCGACTTTACTCACAGCAGAAGTTCCTCAACATTGCATTAACAGAGGCTTCAACAGATTCTTCTGCAGTGAGATAATGGAGTATTTTTTGTTGCAGCTGATGTCTTTTTGTTGTTATAAACCTTATATTTTAGATCTCCTACTTTAGATTTTATTTGTATTTGATTTAATATTTATTTCAGTTAATTATAAACCTTCTTTACTATTTTAGATCTCATATTTGAGATTTTATTGAAATATTATGTATTATTTATTGCAGTTGATGTATTGTTTTTGTTTTAAACATTTTTTATTTATATTTTATATCTTATATTTCAGATTTTATTCATATTTTATGTTCTATTTATTGCAGCTGATGTTTTTTCTTTACTATTATAAACATTTTTGCTTATATTTTAAATCTAATATTTTAGATTTTATTGAAATATTATGTATCATTTAATGCAGTTGATGTATATTTTTTAGTTTTGAATCTCTTTTACTTATATTTAATATCTTCTATTTTAGGTTTTATTTATATTTTATGAATTATTTATTGCAGCTGGTGTCTTTTATTGTTATAAACCTTTTAAACTTATATTTTAATTCTTATATTTTGTCTCATTCTTTAGATTGTATTTATATTTTATGGCTTTTTTATCGCAGCTTATGTCTTCTTCTTCTTGTTATAAACCTTATATTTTAGATCTTATATTTTATACTTTATTTATATTTGATGTAATATTTTTTGCAGTGGATGTATTTTAGGGTTATAAACCTTCTTTATATTATAGATATCATATTTTGGATTTTATTGAAATGTGATGTATTATTTATTGCAGTTGATGTATTTTTTATTGTTTTAAACCTTTTTTATTTATATTTTATATTTATATTTCAGATTTTATTTATTTTTTATGTTTTATTTACTGCAGTTGATGTTATTTTATTTTTTTACTTATATTTTAAATCTTATATTTTAGATTTTATTGAAATATTTGATGTATTTGCTGCAGCAGATGTATTTTTGTTGTTATAAACATTTTTAGATCTTATATTTTAGATTAAATTTTAATTGGATCTATTATTTATTGCAGCTGACGTCTATTTTATATTTTATTCATATTTTATGAATTATTTATTGCAGATGGTGTCTTTTTATTGTTATAAAACTTTTAAACTGATATTTTAGATATCATATTTTAGATTTTATCTCATAGATTTTATTAATATTTTATGAATTATTTATTGCAGCTGATGTCTTTCTATGAACCTTCTTTAAATATATTTTAGATCTTATATTTTGCATTTTATTCATATTTTATGTATTGTTAATTGCAGTTGGTGTCTTTTTATTGTTAAACCTTAGATATTTCTGAACCTTCTGATATTTTGAAATATACACTCTTTGATGTGTTTTTTGCCGTGCATACGCAGACAGAAGCTGTAAACTGAAGCCTGTGAAAGGGAAATGCTGCCGTTCTGGACTCATCTGTGGGTTTTCCCGAACGCTTCATCATTAACTCTGACTGTGCTGCGGCTTGTGCTGTGGCTTGTACACTCATTTGGTTTGTAAATGCATTCTGCGCCAGTGCTGTGTGTGTCTCGGTCTGCCCAGACGTCAGCAGTTCTGGCCTTCTTTGTGTACCAGGCTATTATTGGAATCAAATTATTATTCGCTGGTATCATGGAGAGATCATCGTGAGAGTTCACACAAAGTTTACTGTTAGGATAACAACGCTGATTTCTGCTCTTTAAAGAATATCTGATCCTGTTATTTAGTGTTTATCTGCCGTGGTGACCTGCATTATGGGATGTTGATCTCTGCTCTGTCCACTTCTGATGGTGAAAATTCAACTCTACAGTTTAACAAAGTGACTTTTACTGACAGTTTAGTGGTTTGAAATAATATAAGAAATAATATCTAGAGGAATAAGAGTGTAAAATAACAGAATGTGCTGCAGGTTATTATAAGGTTTGTGTAGTGTAATATACCACACCAACACACACACTATACAGCACTGCACACTATTACACACTATGCAGGAAACACACTTTGACACAGATTTCAAGGTTAAAAGTTGCTGGAGGACAGATCAACATCCCATAATGACATTCAGAAGCAGAAATAAATGAGGACAATAAAAACATCAATCACAAAACAGGGAAAACTGATCATTCATGGATATTTTTACAGTGTTCTGCAGAAAAATGCTTTTTGTCTTGTTTCTAGTCCAAATATCTAAACCAGAGATGCCCTGCGAGCCAGCGTTGGCCCATGATCACCTACAGTATGATTAGGCCCACCATCCCATCTGAGAAGAGAGTGAGAATGACGGGCAGGCTGGGGTCTTTTACAGAGAGGGCCATTTCTAATTGAATGTCAGAAGTTCGTTGTTGTGGGAAGCAGAAGACAGGGTCTGCGATATAAGGTCAGTAACAGTTTTCTTTATTTTTGTAAATCAGTAGAGCATAGTCAGCACAGGACTCTCTCTCTCGACTGGTCTCTCCTGTGGAGACGGTGTCTCTCCAGCCCAATCACAGAGAAAACAGGTGTTACGGATTATTTCTGATGTGGTCTACTGACCAGCCGCCGGTGTCTCCACTCGCTCTCCCACGGGTGTTGGGGTTAGGGTGAGGTCATGCTCTCCCCCCACACAGTAACCTTTTATGTTGGATTGTTTTTATTGCTACAAAACAGCAAACAGAAGTGAAATTATGTAACTGAAGCAGATGTATTAAAATATAAATACTGACACTCATCTGATATGGACAACACTGACCACATTGACAAGGCAAAAACAGGCGCAGCTTGACTACTGTAATAAGCTCATTATAATATTATAAAACATATATACTAAATTAGTTAATATAAATCAATGTTTTCTACTTATTTTTAAACATTATTTAGATTATGAAATTACTCACGGCCACTTTAATATAATAGAGTTTGGTATATTTACTTTCGGCCCTCCACACTCCACACATAAGAAACAGTTTGGGCACCCCTGATCTATAAACATTCTGAAATCAAGCATTTTCTAGACACGCAAACAGTATACCCACATAGCAAAATATCTCTGGCCCAGCTCTGGCCCACACAGTCAGCTTTTGCTTGGCCCACACGCCACAGTGAATTACAGTTCATGACTAGACCAAGTCTGACTTCTAGACAAGGGCCAAACATGGACCATATCTGGGCCAAGTCTCAGCCAAGTTAATAACACATATGTGGGCCAGAACTGGGTCAGACATGTTGGTGTGTCACAACTGCAATGAAATTGATAAACCCATGAATCACTGTGCTCTAGGTGTGCTATGGCCGGGGGTTTCTTGAAGCGACCTGATTGGTAGAATTCGTTTTCTTTATTTGAACATAATATTTAAATGTGGGTCAAGTTAGGCCAAACTGACAGAGTCCACATATCAATTATTAACATCTGGGCCAAATACTACATTTTACATCTGGGCCAAGTATTGTGTGCCGCCTTAAAATGGTACCACCTCTGGCAAAGCAGGGCCATGTTTGGCCCACATACTTAATGCCAGTGCTGGATGAATGCCTGCTGTGCCACATCCAAATCTGGGCCAGAAATCTTTACCTGCGATGTTTTCAGATTAGTCATGTTTTTAGAAAATCATTCATTCATTTTCCTTCGGCCCCTTATTCATCAGGGGTCACCACACTGGAGTGAATCGCCAACTATTTCAGCATATGTTTTACATAGCGGATGCTCTTCCAGCTGCAACCCAGTACTGGGAAACACCCATACACACTCATTCACACACACACACACTCATACACTACGGCCAGTTTAGTTGATCAGTTCCCCTATAGCGCATGTGTTTGGACTGTGGGGGAAACCGGAGCACCCAGAGGAAACCCACGCCAACACGGGGAGAACATGCAAACTCCACACAGAAACACCAACTGACCCAACCGAGACTCGAACCAGAGACCTTCTTGCTGTGAGGCCACAGTGCTAACCACTGAGCCACCGTGTCGCCTGTTTTCAGAAGTAAAGTGAGTTTTTCCTTGTGTCAGTGTTGTGTGTGTGCTGTTATGTTGTGTCAGTGTTGTGTGTGTGTGTGTGTGTGTGTGTGCGCTGGTGAACTCAGCTGACCCAGAGTCAGCATGAGGGTGAGTTCACTGATGGAGATTCTGAAGAAGCTTTTATCTGATCTCTGGAATCCTGAAGGGAGTCTCTGACACTGACAGCAGATGGAGGAGTAACCGTGTCCCGCATCCTCATCTGCACTGCTGGAGTCATTACAGGAGTGTTTACTGCAGGATCAGGAGGCAGAACCGGCTCTACTGTCCTCTTAATCCTTCTGATGAACTTCATGTGTCTGACCTGCTCTACAACCAGACGTCACGCAGGGGCAGGTGTGTGTGTGTGTGTGTGTGTGTGTGTGTGTGTGTGTGTGTGTGTGTGTGTGTGTGTGTGTGTGTGTGTGTGTGTGTGTGTGTGTGTGTGTGTGTGTGTGTGTGTGTGTGTGTGTGTGTGTGTCAGTGTGTGTTTTCCAGTGTAGATGACACAGAATTACATAGAGGTGTCCGTCAAGTTTGGGCAGGTGTGTGTGTGTGTGTGTGTGGGTGGATGTGTGTTGGTGTGTGTGGCTCATCAGGATCTGTTCTGAAGAATAAAGCTCTTCATCAGTGTGCAAACTTCTCTTGTACCGCTACACACACACACACAGCTTAGTCCCTTTTATTAATCAAGGGTTGCCACATCAGAATGAACCGCCAACTTATCCAGCATATGTTTCACACAGCGGATGCCCTTCCAGCTGCAACCCAAGACTGTGAAACACCCATACACACTCATTCACACACACACACACACACACACACACACACACACACACACACACAGTCATACACTACAGCCAATTTAGTTCATCAATTCCCCTATAGCACATGTATAGAGCAAGTGTTGAAAATGATAGTGAACAAGTGTAGTAGTGTGTGTGTGTGTGTGTGTGTGTGTGTGTGTGGTGTGTGTGTGTGTGTGTGTGTGTGTGTGTGTTTGTGTGTGTGTGTGTGTGTGTGTGTGTGTGTGTGTGTGTGTGTGTGTGTGTGTGTGTTTGTGTGTGTGTGTGTGTGTGTGTGTGTGTGTGTGTGTGTGTGTGTGTGTGTGTGTGTGTGTGTGTGTGTGTGTGTGTGTGTTTGTGTGTGTGTGTGTGTGTGTGTGTGTGTGTGTGTGTGTGTGTGTGTGTGTGTGTGTGTGTGTGTGTGTGTGTGTGTGTGTGTGTGTGTGTGTGATTGAGAGAGCGTGTGTGTTCAGTGTCCAGCGGTCATAAGTCTTCATTCTGATTAGGTGTGTTTTCAGTGTTCAGTGCAGTGGCGTCCTCTAGTGGACAAACACACACACCACACACACACAAACACACACACACATTAGAACTGATCATGACATAAATAAAACAAACCATGAATCATTTTCTGCTCTTAATTCTTAGAATCACGAGACGGAGAGCACACTTAATAAAATTAAATGTATTATAAATACGTGAAATAGACCTGTGTTTTATAAGAAGATACTGTTTTACTTAATTTTACTGATGTTAAAATATTATAGTTTTTACATTCATGTATTTTCACCACTTATTATTTAGTTTATGAAAAACAAAATCTAATTAAAACATGCTCTCACTAAAAAAAACAAAGTAAAGATTAGAGAACTGATCCGTACTCTTCGATTAGAACTACAAACTCGGTAGTGTAAACAAACTACAAAGATGGAGGACGCACGAGACCAACCGTCAAGTGGAGAGAGGCTTTGGTAAAGTTGTTTAAATGAGTGTAAATTAATATCTAGCCCACTGGAAAATATTTTAATCACTTTTCTGTGTTATATTTAATAAGCAACAATAATGTAAACTTTTATAAAGATGTGTTTAGACATTACCTTCAGAATGTATAATTATCTAAACACCAGAGGAGATTTCTCTGCATGGCAGACTCGTGAATGGCGGATTAGCCTGCTGATGATGAATCTATAATAATAATCCATAATAATCTATAATAATGTAGGAGATTAAAGATGACAGACATGTGGACGATGTGTGGAGATGATTGACAGGGCTCGTAAGCAACCGGACGGTCCGTTAAGAGGATACTTAGAGTAAACTACAGTTTGTCCTAAAGCTTGAGCACTCTTCTGTTACACACTCAAAAGTATGTGCTATTTCTTCACAAAAGCGTGTGTGTGTGTGTGTGTGTGTGTGTGTGTGTGTGTGAGGGAGAGGGAGGGCGGGGCTGACTCTGATTTCTCCTCGTCTGCTCGCCTCTGCAGCTCCTCAGCTCTCGCTCGTCTGAAACTAGTCGTGTTTTAGTTAGTTAACGTTAGTTAATTAATTGTTTATTTAGTTTGTTCGCTAATTAGTTAGTTAGCTAGCTAGTCAGTGGTTTGATGAGGACTCGGATCGGGCTGTGTGTCTCAGTCAGCTTCAGCGGGGAAGATGAGCGGAGATTCAGACGTTCCTCAAGATCTGCGCGGTAAGACACTTCACTTCACTTCACTTCACTTCACTTCACTTGTGTTTACATTCGGTGTGGATCATAGACTGGTGTGCACGTACATAAACTCTTGTTTGTGCACTGGAAAATGTGTTTTTAAAACTTAAATCATGTTTAAGTCCAATACAGACACTAGTAACACTAGTACTACTCCTATTAATTAATAAATGTTACCGATGGGAGGGGCCAATTCAGACTCCGCCCACATATTGCATAAAAAACATATATAGAAAAGTACTAGGCTATTCATTTGAACATATTAGTGTTTTTGAAGCATACTTTAGTAGATTAACATTCCGCAGTCAGTTTGCATTACTGTATTTATATGTACAGTGTCTGATAATTGTACAGAATTCATTGTACATTTACTGTAGCTAACTGTGTATATATATATATACCGAACTGTAGCATATACTGTATAATACTGTGAAAAAACAACAGAAATTGTTTACAGTGTACTATAGTAAAGTCAACAATTATAGTAATATACAGAAATTACCCAATACTGTTGTTTACTACAGTAAAACTAGTGTTATTAAAGTGTACTATATTCAAGTGTATTATACTGCATTATAGTATTTACAACTCTTTGTTAATCACTAAGTATTGATTAACAAAGAGTTGTGAATACTATAATATATGCAGTATAATACTCTTGACTAGTATGCTTTAATAACACTAGTTTTACTGTAAATTACTGTATTACTATTGTATATATGTCGGTATATTAGACAGTTTTCTAAAATACTCATGAAGTTTTGATTCTTTATAATTAATTAAGTTGTGGAGTTAAAATTATTTACTTTTTTAAAATTATTTAACATTTACTTGCATTTCAATGAGCTTTTTTCTACTGTTGCAATAAATTAAATATATTTCATTTTGAAGAATGTTGGAAACTGGTTGTAAAACTATTATGTTTAGAAATGTGTTGAAAAAATCTCTGTTAAACAGAACTTGAGGGAAGAATATAAATCCTAAAATATAAATCCTCAGTGTTTAGCCCTGAATAAGTCTGAAATTTAAGACTGCGTAAGACTTAAAAGGCTGTTTTTGTCCTTCACTGTGTCCAGCATTCCACACTTAAGAAAAGAAAGTGCAGATTAAGTGCATGAATTGGGACACACCTCTGGTTTAATCAGTGACTGTAGATCAATAACTAGAAAGAGAATAAACAGTAAAACTCAAGCAGCGTGTTTATGACTGTAATAACTAAAGAAAGGCACAGTTCACCCCCTAAAAACAAGTCTTCTTTCCTCATGTTGTTCCAAACCCCTTTCTTTCTTCTGTTGAACACAAAGGAATATATTCAGGAAAAGCAGACATTGACTTGCTTAGTGTTTTAATTCCTACAATGATGTAAAAGGCTGCTTTTTTCCACCATCCAACCTGTTATAATTGATAAAAACTCACAATTCTGAGAAATTAAGTCAGAATTGTGAAAACACAAACACAAATAAAAACAAAGGTAGTGATTTCTGAATGTTCTTTGACTTGTATTTCACTGCAGACAATACAATAAACATTATTTAATGTGTTCCTCATGATGTTTATTGTTTTTTAAATTAACGTTCCAATTTTGGTTCTTGCAACACAGTTCAGAAAAACGTGAAGGATTAAAGCCTTTCCCACTCTGTAGTGTTGCCGTTCCTTTTCACAACACTTAAAAGGCGTTTAGGGTCTGAAGACACCAAGTGATGAAGTGTTTCAGGTGTAAATTTGTCCCATTCCTCCTGCAAACAAGACTTAAGGTGGGCAACGGGATCTTCATTGTCGCATTTTGCGCTTCAAATGCACCACACATTCTCTATTGGAGACAGGTCAGGACTGCAGGCAGGCCAGTTGTATTTTGGGGTTGTATATTGCGTGTTATAAAGTCAGAACTGCGAGATATAACCAATAGGAAACACTACTCTAATATAAAACTGCACTGACACGGTTTTAGTTTACTACCACTTCTATGTGAAGCTGCTGACACAATCTACATGGTAAAAGTGCTACAGAAATGAAGATGAATTAAATTGAATATTCTGACTTTTATTCTGCTTTGAGTTAAAAATAAGATGGAGAAGTTTCATGTGCACTCTCTTTACCCTCTTTACACATTTAACATCACGTTTTAAATATAAATCTGTTTTTATCACTTTGTTTTTGTGTGTGTGTGTGTGTGTGTGTGCGTGTGCGTGTGCGTGTGCGTGTGCGTGTGTGTGTGTGTGTGTGTGTGTGTGTAGAGAGCGTTCAGGATGCCGTCGGGCCTCAGCTGAAGGTGTGTTTCCTCAAAAAGGTGAATCTGGAGGTCAAAGGTGACAAATTGGAGAGCAGAGTCCTGGTGAGATCAAATTCTGTCACAAATCTAAACACAGTCCTGATCATCCACAACACACACTCTGTACAAAACATTTTCCTGTGGTAAACCAGTGTGTGTGTTTCTCTGTCTTCACACACAGAGTTATAGCGAGAGTTTGTGCAGATCATAAAAAATAAAGTAAAACCCCAGTATCAGTTCCTGTACGTTGTATAATTGACACTTCTTGTGTGTGTTGACGCTTAATATTTCCTCATTTGTAAGTCGCTTTGGACAAAAGTGTCTGCTGTAAATGTAAATGAGCGGCTCGTCATTGTGAATTTCAGCTCTGGAATCTACACATACCTTACTCACACAGTCCTGTTCTGACTTGACTGAGCGCTGATCCTCAGGACATGAAAAACACCACACACACACACACACACACACACACAGCGCTGATCCTCAGGACATGAAAAACACCACACACACACACACACACACACTCACAGGGCTGATCCTCAGGACATGAACAACAGCACACACACTTGTACAGCTCTCTTTATGGTCTCTCCCCACAGCTGTAATGAACAGACTGTATATTCTGTCCGCCTAAACCCAGCCCTCACCGCAAACAATCTGTATTGTAGTTTTTAAATACTTTTTCCTTATGGGGACCAAATAAATTAACACATGTTCAAAATTGACTGGTTTTGCTATACCTGTGGGGACATTTGATCTCAACAATGTCAGGAACACAAGTTACACACACACACACACACACACACTTTACATTCCAGGAGCCTCCCACAAGATCTTGCAGGATATTGACATCTGTTAGTCATGATGTTTGGTGATAAACTCATGAAGCAGAAGATTCTGTGTTTTTTAGGTTCGTTCAGTCGTGACGGATCATCAATGTGCTCTCTACATTGGATTAAATTAGATTAGCTTTACATATATAACACTAATTAATAAATATATAATTACTGAAAAATCAAATGACGGCAGGCATTGATTAGTTAAATCCTTGAATCTAACTCAGTCAATCAAAAGGTGAATTATCCATGAACGCTGGAAGCTGCTAATGGGTTATGTGAGAGATGATTAAAATAACATGACTTTTATCATC
>LR812537.1:20000-42500 GCA_903798195.1 Danio kyathit
ACACACACACACACACACACAATAACTATAACACACATTCAACAAAAGTGTTGTAGAGTGAATATTAAAATGAAAGTCGTAGTGTTGTGTTGCTGTTGTGTGTGTGTGTGTGTGTGTGCGTGTGTGTGTGTGTCATCTTCATATCTGTGTGTGTTTTTGTGTGTTTCAGGTGTGAATGTTCTGGCTCAGTGTTTCTGTTCCACGTCACTCAAACACCTGAATCTGTCTGGAAACACACTCAGAGGAGACGACATGCCTGTACGCACACACACACACACACACTCACACACACACACACACACACACACACACACGCATAAATAATATTATGCCCTCAAACTGACATTGAGTGACTGGTGATTGTGTTCCTGTGATTGTATACAGTGTGCACATTCCTGTTGTGTGTGTGCTGTTACTGTGTGTGTGTTGTGTTGATCAGTGTGTTGTTGTGTATTTGTAGAACCTGTGGAGTTTCCTGTCTCAACCCAACTGTCTACACACTCTCGACTTGTCCAATAGCGAATGCTCCATTGACCTGGTCAGACACACACACACACATACATACATTCACACAATCTGTCTATGCACACACACACACACACACACACACACAAACTTTCTACACACTCAAACACAATCTATGCATACACAAACTGTCTACACACACACACATACAAAAATACATAAACTGTCTACACACACACACACCAGTGATGCACGGATGGCGGTTATATCCGCGGGCGCTGCGGATAATCCGCAGGTCGGGTAATAAAAAAATACATTATGATTAATTGCGGGTGGGTCGCGGGTGGATGTAGCGGGTCATAGCAGTTGACCAGCAAAAAAGCAGAGAGTGGACTTCGCAGAATGTGAAGACGAGAGACGCCCAAAATAATGGATGAAGTGCAAGAGTACTGTGCTAACTTCAGCTAGAGGAGTCATCAGAGGGAAATCTGCTATTGTTCTGGGAGAAACAAGATCGCTTATTTACCATTTACACGACTGCAGCGCCTTGCAAGGAGAAGCGTGTGCATTCCTGCAACAAGCGGTGCGAGCGGACGCTCATTTAGTGCAGCCAGCCGTGTTCTGGAGGCGAGGCGGAATCGCCCGAATCCAGGCACAGTAGATGCTATTCTGTTTTTGCACAGTGTTAAGAAAAGGGCCAAGTACACACAACATAGCTGCTGTTTAGGCTGAAGGGACGCCGTTTTTGTTCCCTTTTTCCTGTATATGTAAAAGCTGAATCTGCTGTTAATAACGAACGACCCACTGTGACCTAAGTTGCAGGAGAGGGGAAATAGTGTGGTCGCTTTAGGACCGCTTTTACGGGAGTTGTGTAGTTCGACACGCATGCTGTGTGACGTGAGCTCTCGCTGTGTGCTGTGCGTGCGGTGAATTAGAGGGAGAAAGTTTTATCCGGTTTTGTTTTATGTTTACTTCAGTAATTCCACCCGGGAGCTGTTTTGCACTGTGAACCTGAAAACACTGAAATAAGTAAAAGAAGAGCATGCATCGAGTACTTTTGTCCATCTCATTTGCTCAAGCATGAATTAACGAGCTGTTACTCTGCCGCCGGACATTGCGGAGAAAGTTACACCTATCATCATGCTTAAAACAAAGAATTAGAATTATTAAAGTGGCGATCGGGTGCGGATATATATATCAGATAAATAATATGTGCGGGCGGGTGGATGATGGATGATTAGAATGAAGGAGCGGATTCGGGTGACATTTGAGCTGATCCGCGCATCTCTAACACACACACACACACACACACACATACACACAAAAATGTGTTTGAGAGTAAAGTCAAAGGCTGTGTTTATCTGCAGGTGTGTTCAGCACTGCTGCGCGGGTCCCTCAAACACCTGACGGTCCTCAACATGTCCAGAAGTGTCTTCACTTACAAGTACAACACACACACACTCTCTCTCTCTCTCTCTCTCTCTCTCTCTCTCTCTCTCTCTCTCTCACACACACACACACACACGTCCTCATAAACCACCTCAACAGAGTACAACTGTATCATACCCATGTCATTATACACATTTCTGTCCCTGTAAACCACCAAAACCAGTACACACATACTCCTAACACACACACACACACACACACACAGTCACAACTGCACAAGCACTCTCACGCACACACACACACACACACACACACACACACACTCACACACACACAGGTGCTCATTGATGCTGGTGTTGTTCTGCAGGCGAGGGAAGGATTTCCCGTCCTCCTTTAAGCAGTTCTTCAGCAGTTCTTCATCTCTGCAGAGCATCTGTGTGTCTGGCACTAAACTACCTGCTGAAGGCCTGAAGTGAGTCAGAACACGTGCTCATGTTCTCCTGATGTTTCTCTAATGTTCTCCTGATGTTTCTCTAATGTTCTCCTAATGTTCTCCTGATGTTTCTCTAATGTTCTCCTGATGTTCTCCTGATGTTTCTCTAATGTTCTCCTGATGTTTCTCTAATGTTCTCCTGATGTTCTCCTGATGTTTCTCTAATGTTCTCCTGATGTTTCTCTAATGTTCTCCTAATGTTCTCCTGATGTTTCTCTAATGTTCTCCTGATGTTCTCCTGATGTTTCTCTAATGTTCTCCTAATGTTCTCCTGATGTTTCTCTAATGTTCTCCTGATGTTTCTCTAATGTTCTCCTGATGTTTCTCTAATGTTCTCCTGATGTTTCTCTGATGTTCTCCTGATGTTCTCCTGATGTTTCTCTAATGTTCTCCTGATGTTTCTCTGATTTTCTCCTGATGTTCTCCTGATGTTTCTCTAATGTTCTCCTGATGTTTCTCTGATGTTCTCCTGATGTTCTCCTGATGTTCTCCTGATGTTTCTCTGATGTTCTCCTGATGTTTCTCTGATGTTCTCCTGATGTTTCTCTGATGTTCTCCTGATGTTTCTCTGATGTTCTCCTGATGTTTCTCTAATGTTCTCCTGATGTTTCTCTAATGTTCTCCTGATGTTTCTCTGATGTTCTCCTAATGTTCTCCTGATGTTTCTCTAATGTTCTCCTGATGTTCTCCTGATGTTTCTCTAATGTTCTCCTAATGTTCTCCTGATGTTTCTCTAATGTTCTCCTGATGTTTCTCTAATGTTCTCCTGATGTTTCTCTAATGTTCTCCTGATGTTTCTCTAATGTTCTCCTGATGTTTCTCTGATGTTCTCCTGATGTTCTCCTGATGTTTCTCTAATGTTCTCCTGATGTTTCTCTGATGTTCTCCTGATGTTCTCCTGATGTTTCTCTAATGTTCTCCTGATGTTTCTCTGATGTTCTCCTGATGTTCTCCTGATGTTCTCCTGATGTTTCTCTGATGTTCTCCTGATGTTTCTCTGATGTTCTCCTGATGTTTCTCTGATGTTCTCCTGATGTTTCTCTGATGTTCTCCTGATGTTTCTCTAATGTTCTCCTGATGTTTCTCTAATGTTCTCCTGATGTTTCTCTGATGTTCTCCTGATGTTTCTCTGATGTTCTCCTGATGTTTCTCTAATGTTCTCCTGATGTTTCTCTAATGTTCTCCTGATGTTTCTCTAATGTTCTTCTGATGTTTCTCTGATGTTCTCCTGATGTTTCTCTAATGTTCTCCTGATGTTTCTCTAATGTTCTCCTGATGTTTCTCTAATGTTCTCCTTATGTTTCTCTAATGTTCTCCCGATGTTTCTCTAATGTTCTCCTGATGTTTCTCTAATGTTCTCCTGATGTTCTCCTGATGTTTCTCTAATGTTCTCCTGATGTTCTCCTGATGTTTCTCTAATGTTCTCCTGATGTTTCTCTAATGTTCTCCTGATGTTTCTCTAATGTTCTCCTGATGTTTCTCTGATGTTCTCCTGATGTTCTCCTGATGTTTCTCTAATGTTCTCCTGATGTTTCTCTGATTTTCTCCTGATGTTCTCCTGATGTTTCTCTAATGTTCTCCTGATGTTTCTCTGATGTTCTCCTGATGTTCTCCTGATGTTCTCCTGATGTTTCTCTGATGTTCTCCTGATGTTTCTCTGATGTTCTCCTGATGTTTCTCTGATGTTCTCCTGATGTTTCTCTGATGTTCTCCTGATGTTTCTCTAATGTTCTCCTGATGTTTCTCTAATGTTCTCCTGATGTTTCTCTGATGTTCTCCTAATGTTCTCCTGATGTTTCTCTAATGTTCTCCTGATGTTCTCCTGATGTTTCTCTAATGTTCTCCTGATGTTCTCCTGATGTTTCTCTAATGTTCTCCTGATGTTTCTCTAATGTTCTCCTGATGTTTCTCTAATGTTCTCCTGATGTTTCTCTAATGTTCTCCTGATGTTTCTCTAATGTTCTCCTGATGTTCTCCTGATGTTTCTCTAATGTTCTCCTGATGTTTCTCTGATGTTCTCCTGATGTTCTCCTGATGTTTCTCTAATGTTCTCCTGATGTTTCTCTGATGTTCTCCTGATGTTCTCCTGATGTTCTCCTGATGTTTCTCTGATGTTCTCCTGATGTTTCTCTGATGTTCTCCTGATGTTTCTCTGATGTTCTCCTGATGTTTCTCTGATGTTCTCCTGATGTTTCTCTAATGTTCTCCTGATGTTTCTCTAATGTTCTCCTGATGTTTCTCTGATGTTCTCCTGATGTTTCTCTGATGTTCTCCTGATGTTTCTCTAATGTTCTCCTGATGTTTCTCTAATGTTCTCCTGATGTTTCTCTAATGTTCTTCTGATGTTTCTCTGATGTTCTCCTGATGTTTCTCTAATGTTCTCCTGATGTTTCTCTAATGTTCTCCTGATGTTTCTCTAATGTTCTCCTTATGTTTCTCTAATGTTCTCCCGATGTTTCTCTAATGTTCTCCTGATGTTTCTCTAATGTTCTCCTGATGTTTCTCTAATGTTCTCCCGATGTTTCTCTAATGTTCTCCCGATGTTTCTCTAATGTTCTCCTGATGTTTCTCTAATGTTCTCCCGATGTTTCTCTAATGTTCTCCTGATGTTTCTCTAATGTTCTCCTGATGTTTCTCTAATGTTCTCCTGATGTTTCTCTAATGTTCTCCCGATGTTTCTCTAATGTTCTCCCGATGTTTCTCTAATGTTCTCCTGATGTTGTCCTGATGTTCTTCTAATGTTCTCCTGATGTTTGCTTGATGTTCTCCTGATGTTCTCTTAATGTTCTCCTGATGTTCTCCTGATGTTCTCCTGATGTTTTCTTGATGTTCTTCTAAAGTTCTCCTGATGTTCTCCTGATGTTTTCTTGATGTTCTCCTGATGTTCTCCTGATGTTTTCTTGATGTTCTTCTAATGTTCTCCTGATGTTCTCCTGATGTTTTCTTGATGTTCTTCTAATGTTCTCCTGATGTTCTCCTGATGTTTTCTTGATGTATTCTTGATGTTCTCCTAATGTTCTCCTGATGTTCTTCTAATGATCTCCTGTTTTCTGTGTCCAGAGCTCTTCTCCTCGGTCTGGCCTGTAACTCTAACCTGCGGGATGTTTCTCTGGACATCAGCGGCTGCGAGGTAACACACACACACTGACCCACGTCATGATAATTCATCTCAGTTGATGAATGTTTCTGCAGGTGTGTGACGCTGTGTGTTCTTTATGTGTTCAGTTGCGCTCAGCAGGCTCTCAGATTCTGGAAGGGTGTATCGCTGAGATCCCCAACATCACCAGCCTGGACGTGTCAGATAATGGTAAAAAGCACACACACACACACACACACACACACACACACACACACACACACACACACACACACACACACACACACACACTCATATTAGTCTTCTGTTGTGTTAATCTTGTGTGTGTGTGTGTGTGTGTGTGTGTGTGTGTGTGTGTGTCAGGGCTGGACTCAGATCTGTCCACTTTGCTGGTGTGGCTGAGGAAGAACCGCTCCATCAAGCATCTGTCCATCGGCAGAAACTTCAGCAACATCAAAGCCAAGTAACAAAACCACTGCTTATTATTAATAATGGCTTTAAACGGTGTTTATTTATGTGTGTGTGTGTGTGTGTGTGTGCGGTGTGTGTGTGTGTGTGTGTGTGTGTGTGTGTGTGTGTGTGTGTGTGTGTGTGTGTGTTCTGCAGGTATCTGGGGCCGGTTCTGGTGTCTCTGGTCCACATGATTCAGGAGGAGGATTCAGTGAGTTTTTCAATCCTCTTTGTATTTTGCATGTTTTGTGTTGTGTGTGATTGTTTGTTGTGTGTGTGTGTGTGTGTGTGTGTGTGTGTGTGTGTGTGTGTGTGTGTGTGTGTGTGTGTGTGTGTGTGCTGCTTTGGTTAATGTCAGACTGAATCATGTCAAGTGTGTGTGTGTGTGTGTGTGTGTGTGTGTGTGTGTGTGTGTGTGTGTGCAGCCGCTGGCGTCTCTGTCTCTGGCCGACTCGCGTCTGAAGGCGGATCTGTCTGTGGTGTTGAACGCTCTCGGGGGGAACAGCAGTCTGACCCGGCTGGACATCAGTGGGAACAGCATGGGGGATCTGGGGGCCAAGATGCTGGCCAAAGCCCTGCAGGTCAACACCAAACTCAGGTACACACACACACACACACACACACACATATGCCTGCGCAGGATACAGAAGGGGTTTATAAGTATGTGTGTGTGTGTGTGTGTGTGTGTGTGTGTGTGTGTGTGTGTGTGTGTGTGTGTGTGTGTGTGTGTGTGTGTGTTTCAGGACGGTGCTGTGGGATCGTAATGCTGTGAGCGCTCAGGGTCTGCAGGACGTGGCGGCCGCTCTGGAGAAGTGTGTTAATGATTCAGATGCTCACGTTTTGTGTGTGTGTTTGTGTATATGTGAGTGAGTGTTTGTGTTAGTCTATAAGTGTGTGTGTATATGATTTTGTAAGTGTGTGTTTGCATGCACATGTGTGTGTACAAGTGTGTGTTTGCATGTGTATGTGAGTGTATAAGTGCGTGTGTGTGTGTGTATATGAGAGTATGTAAGTGTGTGTGTGTGTGTGTGTGTATGTGACTGTATATGTGTTTAGGTGTGTGTAAGTGTATAAGTGTATGTGAGTGTGTAAGTGAATGTGAGTGTATAAGTATGTAATTTTGTAAGTGTGTGTGTGTGTGTGTGTGTGATGGTGATGCTCTGTGGTGTGTGTGTGTGTGTCTCCATCGTCTGCAGGAATTACACCATCAGGTTTATGCCGGTTCCCATCACAGATGCAGCTCAGGCTCTGAAGAACAACCCGGAGAAAACTGAGGACGCACTGATGAAGGTGTGAACACACACACACACACACACACACACACACTCCAAACACACACACATATTTTCTGAGTAGTGAGTTGATATCCTGTTTTTCTGGATTGTGTGTGTGTGTGTGTGTGTGTGTGTGTGTGTGTGTGTGTGTGTGTGTGTGTGTGTGTGTGTGTGTGTGTGTGTGTGTGTGTGTGTGTGTGTGTGTGTGCAGATGGAGCAGTTTCTGCTGCGTAACCATGAGAGCAGACGCTATCTGCAGGATCAGGCCTTCAGACTGCAGCAGGGCCTCAGCACCAGCGCTACGCAACAGGTGTGTGTGTGTGTGTGTGTGAGACTGATAATACATGAAGAACTGCAGAATAACAGGATGTGTGTTTACCAAACATTCACAGTGTTTATGTGGCTGATGTTACAGTATATCAGACGGTGTGTGTGTTTCTGTGCATGTGTGTGTGTGTGTGTGTGTGTGTGTGCAGATGATGGGTCAGGTGTGTGTGCAGGTGCAGGATCAGCTGAACTCTCTGCGCTTCAGCTCTAGTCAGCGTGTTCAGGAGGACATGAAGACGGCTGAGAGTCTGATGAGGGACGCCAAGAGCTCCGCAACAGTGAGACACACACACACACACACACACACACACACACACACACACACACACACACACACAACAACTCATGATGAACAGTGAGACACACACACAGCTACACAACACCACACAAACCCTTTTCCAGAAGTTTGCTCGTGTTTCCTTTTGCTGAAATACTCAATCAGTGTGTGTGTGTGTGTGTGCGTGTGTGTGTGTGTGTAGTTGTTGCGCAGTCTGTATGCGGCGGGCGTCAGTGACGGCTCTGCAGGCGTCTGCATTCAGCAGGTGCAGGAGAAACTGTGTTCAGTAGCAGGAGAGATCAGCACACTCATAGACCAGCAGCTGCAGGTACACACACACACACACACACGTAGCTGAACACACACTTTCTCTCTCTGTCTCTGAACACACACTTTCTTAACACAGACACACACACACTACCTGTACACATTCAGACACAAACACACTGAACACACACACTCTAACACCTCTTTGTGCGTGTGCGTGCGTGTGTTCAGGCTCTGCTGGTGTCTATGCTGGACTCAGCTCAGAGTGTGTGTCCGGGTGTGATGCAGCAGAAGTGTTTGCGCGCTGATCTCCTACACAGCAGCGAGGGCAGAACGAGTGTGTCCAAAACCTTCATCACCAACACCCTGCTGGAGCAGTCGGCCATCGACATCCTCAACAAGACCAGGTGACACACACACACACACACACACAAATTGGAGTTTGCATGTTCTCCCCGTGTTGGTGTGGGTTTCCTCCGGGTGCTCCGGTTTCCCCCACAGTCCAAACACATGTGCTATAGGGGAACTGATCAACTGAACTGGCACTAGTGTATGAGTGTGTGTGTGTGTGTGTGAATGAGTGTGTATGGGTGTTTCCCAGTACTGGGTTGCAGCTGGAATGGCATCCGCTGTGTAAAACATATGCTGAAATAGTTGGTGGTTCATTCCACTGTGGTGACCCCTGTATAAATGTAAATATGTATGTAACAAAACTCTTTTGTATACTTTTGTTTCTGTGTGTGTGTGTGTGTGTGTGTGTGTGTGTGTGTGTGTGTGTCACATATGTGATGTTGATTCTGTTATTAATTAGTGTGTGTTTGATGGTTGTCATTGTGTGTGTGTGTCAGTGAGGTGAAGCTCAGTATGGCGTCGAGTCTCTCAGATTACATCACTGACGAGATCCTACAGGCTCTGACCCGCTCACAGCAAACACTGGTGAGATGAACACACACTGCGCACTGTCATAGCAGAGGTGTGTGTGTTTGTGTGCGAGTCTGCTAAATTAATAAATGTGTGTGTGTATATACTTTATTCATGTGTGTGTGTGTGTGTGTGTCAGGCGGCTCATCTGAGCAGGAGAGGTCAGCCACCGCTGGTGCATCACAACTCGCAAGAGCCAGAAGTGACGGACGAGAGAGAAATACAGATGGACAACATGATCAAACCTGAAGCAGAACCACAGGTACACACACACACACACAAACAGACCTATGAACTCTTATGTTTCCAGTGCATTAACACACTCTTATCTGTATGTGTGTGTGTGTGTGTGTGTGTGTGTGTGTGTGTGTGTGTGTGTGTGTGTGTGTGTGTGTGTGTGTCCAGCGCACTCATAAAGCCAAGAGGAAGAGCATCCACAGCCGCATGTTCAGACCCATGTCTTCTGCCTTCGGTGCGTGTCATGAACAGATCAGGCTTGCTGATTGGTTGACGTGTTCTGATGGTTAATTGTGTGTGTGTGTGTGTGTTAATTGTGTGTGTGTCAGAGCTGGACTTTGATCTGTGTAAGGCATTGGAGGGCGTGTCCATCTGTGTGGATGATTCGCCTCTGCCTCTGCCTCCGCCCCTGTCGCCGACTCCACCCCTTCCGCCACCAGAGACCCCACTCCCAGCGGAGGCGGAGCTACCTCAGATTCAGCCTATGAGATTCAGTGATGTGCCCACTGGAGACACGCCCACTCTACAGCACATCACCAAATCCAGACCGCGGAGAACCAAGAGGACCAAACCCAGCAGAGCCGCCGTGAGCACAACACACACACACACACACACACACACACACACCTCAGAAAGATTTAATAAACTGATCTGGTCAATAGTATTAGCCCCCTTAAGATTTATTTTTTTTCTCATTTTTTTAGAGTAATCCACTGTTGCCTAATTAACCTAATTAAGTCTTTAAATCCCCTTTAAGATGAATACTAGTATCTTACACACTACCTGACTGAAGTCTTGTTTTGGATCTCAGTTGTAAGAGCAACACATAATAACTGGACTTCTAGTTGATCATAAAGTGTCAGAAGGTGGATTTCTCCATGAATCATCTGTTGATCTGCATCAATCATCACCAATACTGCAGAAGACCTACTGGAACCAGCATGGAGCCAAGATTCTCACAGAAATCAGTCAAGTTTGGTGAAGGAAACATCATGGTTTGGGGTTCATTCAGTATGGGGGCGTGCGAGAGATCTGCAGAGTGGATGATCAACATCAACAGCCTGAGGTATCAAGACATTTGTGCTGCCCATTACATTACAAACCACAGGAGAGGGACAATTCTCCAGCAGGATAGCGCTCCTTCTCATACTTCAGCCTCCACATCAAAGCTCCTGAAAGCAGAGAAGGTCAAGCTGCTCCAGGATTGGCCAGCCCAGTCACCAGACATCAACATTATTGAGCTAATGGAGGAGGAGGTGTTGATGAACTCTGGGAGTCCTGCAGGAACGCTTTCTTCTCCATTCCAGATGACTTTATTAATGCGTGATTTGAGTCATTCAGAGATGTATGATGCAGTCCTCCAAGCTCATGATGGAGTCAGACACAATATTCATTCTGTTTCCACTGCAGCATGACTTTATATTCTATACTGGACATTATTGAAGGTTCAGTGATGAGACTTTAGTCTAAGCAGAGTCAGACCTTACTGTCCTAATGAAATCATTCAACATCAAGACATGATCAGATTTTATTGTGCTCAAATAAGCTAAATCTAGAGGCCTTTGCCTTTCATAGAGACACTTCTGACACCAAATCATCAACTAGAAGACCAGTTCATATTTAATGTTCCTAAAACCTGGATAGGCCACAAGACTTCTGTCAGGTAGTGTATAAGAAAGCATTGAACTGGGCTGATCTGAATAATGACTCTGGTGTTTTGATGGTTTTCCAGTGTCAGCCAATCAGCAAAGCTCCTGCACAGGAAGTGGAAGAGAGCGGCTCTGTGGATCAGCTGGATGAAGGAGTGCCGGAGTTCTTCTCCAGAAAAGTCACCAACTTCGGAATGAAGTGCGTGTGTGTTTTGTGTGTGTCTGTGTGCGTTTATGTGTGTGTGTTCTGTAACTGTTACTGTAGTTCTGGTCTGTTGTGTCTGCAGGCCGGACACAGAGAATAAGAGAGAGTCTCGTCTCAGTGGCTTCTTCAGTCTCATTAAGCACCGCCCCTCATCTAAAGCCACGCCCACCAGCCCCACCCCCAGAGCAATGTCAACAGTAGAGCCTGAAGCCCCACCCTCTGTTCAAGCTCCGACCTTTAGTGACCCTGTACCGGCCATGACCTCTAGTTTACCTGCACCGGCTGTGACCTTTATTGACCCTGTACCTGCTGTGACCTCTAGTGACCCCACTCCGACCGTGACCTTTAGTGACCCCGCACCAACCATTACCTCCAGTGACCTCGTGACCCCAGAGCCTGTAGCACCTGAGGTCAAAGGTCATGTTCAGGAGGCTGTAAAGCGTGGCAGTCCACTGAGCGGGCGACACATGGGTGTGCAGGTGAAAAGTACAACACAAACACAAACACACATGCTGTACCAGTGGTGTAACGGATCACAGATCTCCCGGTTTGGATCACATTATGGTGTTTTAGTCACGAATCGGACCATTTTTTGGATCAGCCAAAAGTTAATACTTATTTAATATTTAATTACAAATAAAATGAAGAAATAGTCGGCGACAATAGCCTAGTGGTTAGTGCGTCGACACATAGCACCCAGTGCTCGTGGCGACCCGAGTTCGATTCCCGGCTCGAGGTCCTTTGCCGATCCTTCCCCTATCTCTGCTCCCCACACTTTCCTGTCTGTCAATCTCCACTGTCCTGTCCATTAAAGATGAAAACCCCTAAAAAATAATTATAAAAAAAAAAATAAAATGAAGAAATAATCAGCTGAATACAAATAAACTAAAATATTCAGTGCTGTGAAAACTTTACTGCTACTGTTGCTGATAACGCTCAATGTAGAAATCATTATCATTTGTACAACCCATGTTTATATTAGTCTCGTCTTCAATAAATGATTCAGTTCTTCACTCATAAAACTTCATCTTTCATTGCAGGATGATCATTCTGGAAGAATTATTCAGGCATATGTTTAATGGCAGGGTTCCCGCAGGTCCTTAAAAACTCTGTCTTAAATTAAAATCCGGGAAATTAAGCTCTTAAATTGTCTTAAATTTACCGTAAAGTTGCTGTAGGTATTAAATGTTCAGCCGGTGTGCTTAATGCCGATAGGGAAGCACAGTGGTCCACCGTAAAACATCTAATAGTTGATCAGTGTAGTATGTGTGAAGCAGGAGTGAAATGACAGTCTCTGTGATTTATTAGCTTATTACGATAGGTCGGCTACAGACGCTGACGTCAGTCTGCACATGCGTGCAGGGGCGCCTCCAAGGGGTGGCCAGGGGTGCTCACGTGGGTTCCCCAGTTTCCTCCCACCATCCAAAAACATGCAGCTTAAGTTAACTGACTAATCCAAATCTGCACCATAGACATGCTCCTAGTAAGTAGTGATCTCTTCATAGCAATCTTTAATTGTTCATTAGCTACTACAGCAGGGGAGTTCTCCAGATCTACCTGAGCTCAAACTCCCCTCTCGCCCTGCAACAGGAGGGAGCCCAGAGCTCGAGGATCTTCTGAGCTCAGGGCTCTCTCCCGGGACAGCATGCCAAGCACGCTTTATAATCAATCATCAGCTAAGTGTGAACTCTTAAAATAAATATCTATATTTTGTCCTAGCCCTATTATTGAGTTATCAGATGTAATGTAAGATAATGTGCACTCTTCATTGCTGATCAACTATAATAATCCCAGCTCCACATTGCAGATGCAGCGGTGTGACTACTGTGAATGCGCACAGTGAAACCATATATGGTGCAGCCCTAACACACACTGATTCTGACTGTAGTGCAGTAATAATGTGCAGGCTTTGTAAAGCTGCTGTCCAATGCTGATTATTGTGCACAGCAAGTGAACCTGTGCTGTATTACAGGTGCTGGGAAACGATCTGCTGGCGGAGATACGAGCCAAACAGGAGAAACGCAAGAAGGTCAGAGCAGATCTCAGATCATGCAGATTTAAGAGCTCCATCAGGACAACACATAATGAGTGTGTGTGTGTGTGTGTGTGTGTGTAAGCCCACTGTACACGTATACTCTGAGAACACTGTAATTGAATCCACAAATAAAAGGCCAGCTGTAGTGAGAGTGTTATTAGACAGCAGCGTGCCGCTGATTACTGTGGTGTGTTTCTGCGTCACGCCCTGCACATTACACACCAAAATAGCAGAACACTGCTCACAATCAGCCCGGTCCACATCAACAGATGCTGACAGGAGCCGCACACACTCCGACAGATGCCTTTAATGCAGTTTAGTGTGTTATGATGCTCTGGAGTTCATCACATATATCTGTAAAGCCTCCAGAGGAGTTTAATACAAGACTGAAGGATTACTTTATAGAGGGCTTACAGTTGAGGAAGAAAACCAAGAGGAATTACAGAAAACAGCTGCTAATTATGTGTGTGTGTGTGTGTGTGTGCGTGTGTGTGTGTTTGTGTGTATTTGTCACACAGGCTGGTGTTTCTCCATCTGCAGCAGGTCAAGATGAAGGTGATGTGTGTGTGTGTGTGTGTGTGTGTGTGTGTGTGTGTGTGTGTGTTTACATGTGTATATATGTATATGTGTTTTTATGTGAAAGGGATAAAGAGAGTGTGTGTGTGTGTGTGTGTGTGTGTGTGTGTGTGTGTGTGTTTACATGTGTATATATGTATATGTGTTTTTATGTGAAAGAGATAAAGAGAGTGTGTGTGTGTGTGTGTGTGTGTGTGTGTGTGTGTGTGTGTGTGTGTGTGTGTGTGTGTGTGTGTGTGTGTATCAGTCAGTCATTATGTATTTAATAAATTAAATCCATCAATGATTATTGATCTCTGATTGAGCAGGTGATCATGGACACACAGCAGCAGCACAGAGAGACGCTCATGAACACGAGTCTGCAGCCAGCACACAAAAACCCAGACCTGAACACACACCTGTGCAGAAACACACACTCACACCTGTGCAGAAACACACACCTGAACACACACCTGTGCAGAAACACACACCTGAGCAAACACTGCCACACACACCTGTGCAGAAACACACCCCTGAACACACACTGCCACACACACCCGAGCAGAAACACACACCAGAGCAGACACACACACCAACGCACACAGCTGTGCAGGAACACTTAGCTGAACACACAGCATCATCGGAGCGTCACTCCAGTGGTTCATCTGAACTCATCAGTGAGTGACACACTAATGCATTCACACACACACACACAGACACACACACACACACACACACACACACACACACACACACACACACACACACACACACACACACACACACACAGTGAATCTTCAGCCTGACTCATGTCATGTCTCTCTTCAGCTCCTCCTCCTCCTCCTCCTCCTCTGGATTGTGTCCCAGAATCCCCTGCTCTTCCGGCCCCGCCCCTCTCCCCATGGGTGGAGGTGTCAGTCAGCGAGGGGGCGGAGCCAGGTCCTGTCACTCACAGCACAGAGGGCGGAGACTCGCCTGACCACTGTGAGTTCATTTCAGATAAGGAACGCTCCTGTTAAACCCTGTGCTTTCACTACACATTGAATCTTTCTCAACATCACGTACAGCTCAGATTATAGTTATGCATCTCCAAATCCCATCAAACCATTCCAAACATCATAATTAATCTTAAAATGATGTTTACTGTGGAGCCAGAGCAGTTTGGACAGAACCGGGCTAATATAATCACACTTCTTGTTTGCTGTAAACATTGGAGCATTGTAAACCAGCATGTTCATTATCATCATATAATGAAGATCAGCATATCATTGTTCAGAATACTGACACCACACATCTCATGATCAGTATTTACAGCTATACACTGATGTTGTATTAATTGTGATGTGCGAGTCTTGCTGATGATGATCTGTGTCTTCAGCTCTGCAGTCTCCCAGTGACAGCAGTGTGTTCGACACACACACTTCACACACACTCGGCGTCAATCGCTCCATATCCTGCGTCCAGTCCACATCTGAGGACAACAGCGACCGCCAGCGCACACAGTCCCTCCCCTCAGCTGCTGCGGCCAATCACATCTCCTGAACACCTGTGATTGACAGATGAGATCAGCCTACATTTTAGCACTTCATGTTCACTCAGAGTTATAATATGTCTATTACAGCCTGAAAGATGAGCTGGATCTGTGCTTCTCAACCACAGCCCTCAGTAAACCAGGAGCAAGATGACTGAAAGTATTTTACACTGTTGTTTATATTATACTTTATACGTTTTTATAAGCACAAAACAAAAATAATGTTTTGGACAAGGGTGACACGATGGCGCAGTGGGTAGCACTGTCGATTCACAGCAAGAAGGTCGCTGGTTTGAGTCTCGGCTGGGTCAGTGTGTGTTTCTGTGTGGAGTTTGCATGTTCTCCCCGTGTTGGTGTGGGTTTCCTCCGGGTGCTCCGGTTTCCCCCACAGTCCAAACACATGCGCTATAGGGGAACTGATCAACTAAACTGGCCGTAGTGTATGAGTGTGAATGAGTGTGTATGGGTGTTTCACAGTCTTGGGTTGCAGCTGGAAGGGCATCCGCTGTGTAAAACATATGCTGGAATAGTTGGCGGTTCATTCTGCTGTGGCGACCCCTGATAAATAAGTGAATGAATGAATGTTTTTGACAAATGATAACCTAAACCAATAATATATATATATATTTAAATAATTAAATATTTGTAACTGTTTATAAAATTTAAATCATATATTTAGAAGAATACTAGCATAAAGAAAATAGTCAAATTACAATTTGTTCTTGTTTACTTGAGCCGTGCCATTTTATAATCACCGGGATACTATTATAGTTTTTATTAATATCAGTGTGCATATTCGTTTTCATATTAATGTTTTTCTCCCATTTTCAGTGTAGTTTAGGTAAAGATTTAGGATTTTAAAAAGTGAAGTTTTAGTTTTGGTTAACTGTAATTCCTGTTGTTATTACATTGTAATATTAAAGCTGTTTAAGTCTATTTGTTATTCAATAATAAACTGAATCAGAATCTTGGATCTTGTAGAAAAGAGTAACACAACATTGAAGAGATGCCCACAAAATCTGTAAATCAGCAATGCAAAGCACTATATAAATACAGAATTATATTATTATTATTATTAAAAAGAGTGAGAAGCTTTAATCTGCTGTGGTTTAAATAAGAAAACCCTTCAATAACCCTTTCATTATTATTATGAACAATATAATGTTGTTATTATACAACTTTGAGGAATTTATTTTTACAGATTATTGGAATATGCATTACAGTAACTGCTTGCTTAATATGTTCTAGTGTTGCCTGCTGTTTCTGTGTAGTAATGTGAAATGTATGAACAATGTTTTTAACATGTGCTAGTTTTTAGATTTAGTATTTGTGTGAGTTTTTGTTACTTATTTTGTGTTTAGAACCATTAAAAATATTACAATTTATATTTACAGGAGTAAAATATATAAGTAAAAGAGTAAGTAGAGTAAAAACATGTCATCTGTTATCACTTGTGAAACTCACTGGCCATTTATAGTATTTTGTTTTAATAATTGATTATAATTGATATTTCTGTATAAATCTGATTAGTGTATAATATATATACATACAGGACTTGTATATTTGACATGAAAATACTGTTTCATTATTGATGCATTAAAATTGGACATTTAATTCAGTGCTGCTTAACAATCTTTCTAATTATTTTTCATTTACTAACTAATATTCTTTAACAATTTTCTTCAGTTAGATGGAGCTTCTGGTTGTTGTGTAGATTGTGTGTTGTGAGGATTGTGTGTTGTGCCCACTGATGTCTCATTATGTGTATTGATGGAGGAGGAGCCGCTGGAGGCTCTGGTTGTTGTGTAGATTTCCAAGTAGAGTTCAGTCAAAGCAGGGTGAATCGGCTTTCAGCTACTACGCCCCTCGCTGCTGGAATCAACTCCCAGAAATGATCAGATGTGCTCCAACATCAGGCACATTCAAATCCAGACTGAACACACATCTGTTTAGCTGTGCCTTAACTGAATGAGCACTGTGCTACGTCCGACAAATTGCACTATTATGTTTTTCTCTTCTTTTTCATTCTTTTACAACCTGCTTTAACACATTTTATCTGTTTTTTATTATCTGTTTTTATTTGTTCTTACACTTGTCCTTTTTATTCCTGTTTATGTAAAGCACTTTGAATTGCCACTGTGTATGAAATGTGCTATATAAACTTGCCTTGCCTTGCCTAGATTGTGTGTTGTGCGCACTGATGCCTCATTATGTGTGTGTGCTGATGGAGGAGGAGCCGCTGGAGGTTCTGGTTGTTGTGTAGATTGTGTGTTGTGTGCACTGATGCCTCATTATGTGTGTGTGCTGATGGAGGAGGAGCCGCTGGAGCTTCTGGATCTGCAGCTGTGTTTGTGTTTCAGTCATGGAGAGCGTCTTCAGAGATCTGACCGCCGCTGCATTTCTGCAGTGCTGGACACGCTTCAGCCGCGGTGAGTCTCACACACACACACACATACTGTACACACACTCACACACACCTGCTGACCTGTGCTCCCGCAGATGAGGGCTCCATCCAGACGCAGAAGTTGGAGGCGTTCCTGCAGCAGCTCCTGAAGAGCCTGAAGACGGTCAGTGCTGCGCTCACTCCACTAAACTAAAACTCATATAGTATAAACATAAAGCTATCATCTGAAAGCTGCACATTTCTAGTCTCCATATCTGGTGACTGATTTTTGATAAAGATTACTGAGCAACAGTTATTTATTAATAAATCACAAGTATACTCAGTTGTAAACATTACTTTGCTACAGCAATCCACATCTGCATCTTCAAGTTTTTGAGTTTACAGTTTCTCTAAATTGACACAGATATCACCAAACTGCACACACTACTGTAGAATGTGATGTCTGCTTTACATATATTGTCTAAAGTATGAAAATGTGTGGTTTATACCACCTTAAAAACAGGTACAGATATAGGGGAAGCCCTTATATGGTCAGCAGTGTAGACTAGTGGTCATGTGTGGTACTGCGCCCAGCACAAGCCTACGGAAAGCTCATGCTGTCATATCAACCTCAAAGCTGGATATATCATTTGTCGAGATATTTACTTTATAGATATTAGCAGGGGCGCAACTGCCCATTTACTGAGGGGTATGCAAGTTCAAGTTTTTTTAGCCCATTTTAGCCCATCATTGAGTCTATGTATTTACTTGTGTAAATGTGTGTAAATTATATTTACTCAGTTTTTTAATTAATTTCACTAATATTATTGTAATATGACAATAGTAATATTAAAATGTTCATATGATTTATTTATAATACAGTTGGTAAAGTAGTATTTTCTGCCTTTTAGTAGATATATGAGTGACTTGCTTTGTTTACCAAATAAGCATATCTAATTTGATTTTCATTGTAAACATTAAATAAAAGTTAAAAAGGTATTATTTTTTATTTCATACTAATATATATACACACACACACACACATTTTTAGTTATGATAATCCTAAAATCATTCCACATAAATCCAAAATTCTCAGCAGAAATAGCAAAAAATATCTGCAGATTCTGTCTGGCCCTAATATTCAGGTCTGTACTTATAAACACATTTTGTGTGATCCCTCTTATTTTGGCAAATTAATTAATTAATTAATTAATTAATTAATAATAAATAAAGAACATTTTTCAGATTATTCCTATAACTTTTGACCTCAACTGTAAGATTTGACAGTTTATTTTGATAAAACCTTTACACCTACATGCTGTTTTAAAGGATTTTGAATTAAAACGTGTGTGCCAACGTATGCAATTCATAATTACTATAAACTCTTGTTTTTGCAGTATAATTCTACCATATTTTACCATTCTATCCGCTATCTTCCGTGTGTGTATTTACCCGTGTTTCTCCCGCATTTGTAATGTTTATGAAAAGTGAATGTAGCAGCTACAGAGTTGATCTCAAATGTGGTTGCAAGAACTATTTAAGAGAAATATGCTTTCGCATTATTTTGGATTGACAGCACGTTGAAATTAATATAAAAACGGCCGCATTCACGTCCTTTCCAGTAAAGCTTTATGTTTCTATCGCCGCCCTTATGCAGCCTCTGATCAGTCAATTCAAGTATAACGGAGCTGACTGACGGACGCGCTCCATATGATAAAGACGGCTTCTATACACGCGATTTGAAGATGAATGAAAGCGGATACTTTGAGATTCGGGTTTGTGAACAGACAAATACACTTAATAGTATGTAAACATGTTTTATTTTAAACACAACTAATATTATCTTAAATGAGCATAAACAAAACTAATGTTTTCATTGCATTCTTAAAGTCACACCTCTGCTATCAAACAAAACAGTGGATCAAACGGAGATTCATTTGCTGCTAAATATAGTAACTTCAATCAATTTTAAAATGCAGTAAATACAAATTTTATCTTTTGAAGCTGACGGTCTATAAATTTATGACTATCAAGCGTTTACCAAAAAGTTAACTTTACGCCAGACCTATGGCTTTAGCCCATAGAATTATACTCTTTTTTTGCATACTATACAAGATGGAACCTATGCGATTTCGGACGCAGTCCAGGTGTGTCTGCGTCACTGCCCTCCTGCCTGGACAAAACTACCTCGTCTGCATTCATAGATATATATCTATGGTCTGCATTTATGTTAAGTTAAAAGCCCCTGCAGGTGGCCATAATGAATAATTGATGATATGGCGGCCCGTCGCTCCCAAAAACAATAGAAGTTGATTAAAAGCATGGTAATAATAGTGTGGGTTAAGCTTACCAATCTCTTATTATCCAGTTTTTCAAGGCAGTTTTCATTTTAAGGCATTGTTTGTTCTTTTTTTAGTTTATTTTGCGCTCCACATCTCTTCACTCTTCTCTCCCTTTTGAACATGTGACTGTAGCCGAGCAACGGATCAATCAAATGGTCAGCGGAGGGGTGGTATAATTTTTTATTTAATAAAATACAATATTATATTCATATAAAAGGCAGAATAAACATTTTTAACAAATGTATTTTTATTATTTTTTATTATTTGAAATTTTTAATAAGGATAATTTCAAAAATAGTTTTGGCACAATGGCGCCCCCCCATGTTTGGCGCCCCTATGCGCCGCATATACTGCATACCCCCTTTTTGCGCCACTGGATATTAGTTTATATGTATTTAGTTTATAGATATTTAATTAATGTCCATTTCAGGCTAAAAAGGTTTTTCAAATATATATATATTGTAATATATTTAAATATACATTTATTGTTTTGTTATTAACACTGTGTTGTCGCTGCGTGTTGTGTTGTTTGTTGTGTTGTGTTGCTGTATTCTGGGGTCTGTTTTTTTGTTGTGTTGTTCTTTGTTTTTGTATGTCACTGTATGATTTGTGTGTTTGTGTTGCTGTGTGTTGTGTATTGTGTATTTGTGTGTAACATTGTGTGTGTGTGTGTGTGCAGTGTGCAGTGTCGGCGCAGCAGCTGCAGGCTGTGTGTGAGTGTGTTGTGTCCCGCTGTGTCGTCACTGATGGACTCTTGCAGATGCAGCAGGTAAGAGGAGCAGGATATTATAAATATTAATAACATTATTATTATGATTATTCTTATGATGATGATGATGATGATGATGATGATGATGATGATCTTCTGCTGTTCTGAGGTGGCGGCGGCGGTTCTTCCCGAACAGGAGAACTTCCTGCTGCTGTTCCGCATGGAGACACGCCTGGACAACAGTGTAGAGTTCATGAGGGTGTGTGTGTGTGTGTGTGTGTGTGTGTGTGTGTGTGTGTGTGTGTGTGTGTGTGTGTGTGTGTGTGTCAGCATGCTGAGTTCATCACTGCTTCTGTTCTCAGATCTGGCGCTGTTACGACACCGACAGCAGCGGATACATCTGCACTGCAGAGCTGAAGGTGATGCTGGCTGATGATGTGTGTGTGCGTGTGCGTGTGTGTGTGTGTGTGTGTGTTCACCCCTGTGTTCTCTGCTCTTCAGGGTTTCCTCCAGGATCTCCTCCATCAGCATCACACACAGGTCACCGTGGCCCGACTGGAGGAGTACACCGTCACCATGGTAACCACACACACACACACACTACAGTTGATTCTGCCATAGACAAACATGTAAAGCGCTCCCGACATCAGAATTGATCTTCAATAATCAGTGTGTCAGTGTCCAGGGGGTCTTGTTGACCCATTTCATGTTTTTAAATCCCTCTCCATTAATCATCTGCACATTTACAGCACATCAGGAGAAGAAATAAACAAACTCGAAAGAAAAGACCTGCGGATGTGTCTGGATCATTCTCTGTGTTTCAGATCAAGATCTTTGACAAGAACCAGGACGGCCGTCTGGATCTGAACGACCTGGCCAGGTGATGCTGATCTCAGTCACATGACTCTGGAATAGCTCACAGTGATTGGTCAGTCAGTGGCTGTCAGCTGTTCAGTTTACCACAAAATAATGCATCCAGTCACAGATGGAGTCCATATGAAGGGGGGGGGTTTGAGGTGGGAATATCCATCCCTGGAGAGGGTGGGTGTGGTTGAGTCATATGGGGGGTAATAGTAACTCTGGAGACCCCAAAAGGGCATGGGTCCTTAGAATTGTCCTAACTTTCCCCCCTAGCGGCGCCCCTGGTCTTCAGTATATCTATAATCTAGAGCAGGGGTGCCCAGACTCCTGCAGAGTTTAGTTCCAGCCCCAATCAGACACGCCTGGGCTAGCTGATCAAGCTCTGACTAGGCTCTCTAGAAACATCTGTGCAGGTGTGCTGAGCTAAACTCTGCAGGACAGCGGCCCTCCAACACCTACAGTCTGCAGTTTGTCTCTTCCTCCTAAATTGATTAATGATTTATTTGTCGTCTCCTCATACTTCAGTCTCTCATCAGATCTTCCGACCAATCAAATGCTCTCTAGTGTGTGACATGCCCCGCCCTCTTCTTCTCATTGGCTGTTCATTTGATGTACTTGAGCTCAATCACTCTCACTGGCAGAGCTGTGGCAAAACTAAATGCTATTGGCTGTTTTTATAAAGGGGAGGAGTTACTCTATGCCCCGCCCTCTCTTCATATTTCAATTGATTATGTCAAACATTCAATAAAGATGCAGATTTCAGAGCTCTTCACTGGATCTTTAAGCTGAGGAAAGCATTATGTGAGTGATCTGCTGTTTCTGTGATGTGATTGGATGTTCAGGATTCTGGCGCTGAAGGAGAACTTCCTGCTGAAGTTTGAGATGGAGGTGAGGGAGACGCTCTCGAGTCCACCTGATTTAATAATATAGTATAATAATATAATATAATATAATAATCATCGTGTGTGTGTGTGTGTGTGTGTGTGTGTCCGCTTAGGCCTGCAGTCAGGAGGATCGGCGCAGAGACTTTGAG
>LR812537.1:47500-130450 GCA_903798195.1 Danio kyathit
GTAGATCAGCAGTTTCTGAAATACTCAGAGCAGCCCGTCTGGCAGCAACAACCATGCCACGTTCAAAGTCTCTTAAATCCCCTTTCTTCCCCATTCTGATGCTCGCTTTGACCTGCAGCAGATCGTCTTGACCATGTCTACATGCCTAAATGCAGTGAGCTGCTGCCATGTGATTGGCTGATTAGACATTTGTGTTAACGAGCAGCTGGACAGGTGTACCTAATAAAGTGGCCGGTGAGTGTATGTGTGTATAATATCTGTGTGTGTGTTCAGATATCGGCATTAATCTGACAGACTCGATGTTCAGAGGAGTTTACAGAGGAACTCAGAAACATCAAGGTAATGAAAACACCACGCTGCTGCTTTTACTGTAGTGAAACTGTAGTAACAATAGTAAAGCACATTGACTTCCAGCTGTACGACCACAGATTGACTACAAATACCATGTTTGATTTTCATGAGGGGTGTATTGTGGGATGTGTGTGTGTGTGTGTTTGCGCAGATGACTTTGCTGAGGTGGTGGAGCGAGCGCTGCAGGTCGGCGTTCAGAAGGTCAGCACGGATTATTAATATCATCATCATAATCATAACTGAGCAGAGACTGAAGCTGCTGTTTGACTGCAGTTCATCATCACTGGAGGAAACCTGGAGGACAGCAGAGCAGCGCTGACACTCACACACACCAGAGGTACACACACACACACACACACACACACACACATCTGAGACCAGGTAAAGCAGTGTAAGCTGTTCAGTGTTTGTCCACTAGATCTGATCTGAGTGAGGACTGGTGTGTATTGTACAGTATGTGGAGGCTGCAGACGCTGTTGTTCCTGATGCGTCCAGTAGAGGGAGACACATGCAGACATTCAAATAAGATGTAAATTTAGCGCTGGAGTGAAAATCATACTCATTCACACCGAACGCATCTTTACTCATTAAAACGTGAAGCGCTGCACTCAGGAATGGGTTTAAAAACCCACTGTGATGTAGTAATGTGTGTGTGTGTGTGTGTGTGTTCAGAGCAGTTCTTCAGTACAGTGGGCTGTCACCCGACGCGCTGCTCTGAGTTTGATGATCAGGGCTCAGATCAGTATCTCTCGTCTCTGCTGGATCTGACCGTCTCTAACAAACAGAAGGTGGTGGCTGTGGGAGAGTGCGGCCTGGGTAAGACACACACACACATACACACACACACATATTTGTTCAGCTGATCTGACCGCTGTGTGTTGCAGATTTCGACCGTCTGGAGTTCTGTCCTAAAGAGACGCAGCTCAGGTCAGTGTTGATGATGGTGATGATGATGATGAGGATGATGGTGTTCTTCATCTTCCTCTCGTGTGTGTTTCTCTCGCAGATATTTCCAGCTTCAGTTTGATCTGGCGGAGGCGTCTGGATTACCCATGTTCCTCCACTGCAGGAACGCTCACACAGAGTTCATCGGTACTGAAGCTCATGCAGAAGAGTGTGTGTCATGATGAGCGTGTTAATAAACTCACTGTGTGTGTGTGTGTGTGTGTGTGTGTGTGTCACAGACATCATGAAGAGGAACAGACAGCGGTGTGTTGGTGGAGTGGTGAGTGTTCGTGTTAGCTTGATGATGTGTTCCTCATATTCTCAGTGCTTCATTATTCCCTCAGTGTTTTCACTGTTCCTCACTCAAGTTTTTCCACTGTTTCCTCAATGGTTTTGTTGTTCATCATAAAGTTTTTCTTGTTGTTTCCTGGGTGTTTCATTTTCTCCATGCTTTCTCGTTTGTTTCAGTGTTTTTCAGTATTTCCTCATTGTTTCCTCATCATTTCCTCTGTGTTTCCTCATCGTTTCCTCAATGTCTCCTCAGTGTTTCCTCATCATTACCTCTGTGTTTCCTCAATGTCTCCTCAGTGTTTCCTCATCATTACCTCTGTGTTTCCTCAATGTCTCCTCAGTGTTTCCTCATCATTACCTCTGTGTTTCCTCAATGTCTCCTCAGTGTTTCCTCATCATTTCCTCTGTGTTTCCTCATCGTTTCCTCAATGTCTCCTCATTGTTTCCTCATTGTTTTCTCTGTTTCCTCAATGTCTCCTCAGTATTTCCTCAGTGTTTCCTCATCATTTCCTCTGTGTTTCCTCAATGTCTCAGTATTTCCTTAGTGTTTCCTCATCATTTCCTCTGTGTTTCCTCAATGTCTCCTCAGTATTTCCTCAATGTCTCCTCAGTGTTTCCTCATCATTTCCTCTGTTTCCTCAATGTCTCCTCAGTGTTTCCATGTGTTTCCTCATCGTTTCCTCTGTTTCCTCAATGTCTCCTTAGTATTTCCTCATCGTTTCCTCTGTGTTTCCTCTATGTCTCCTCAGTATTTCCTCAGTGTTTCCTCATCGTTTCCTCTGTGTTTCCTCTATGTCTCCTCAGTATTTCCTCAGTGT
The DNA here is from genome assembly GCA_903798195.1 of Danio kyathit. NCBI lineage: Eukaryota > Metazoa > Chordata > Actinopteri > Cypriniformes > Danionidae > Danio > Danio kyathit. The sequence continues at coordinate 49,906 of LR812537.1, forward strand.
TTCCTCATCGTTTCCTCTGTGTTTCCTCATCGTTTCCTCTATGTCTCCTCAGTATTTCCTCAGTGTTTCCTCAATGTCTCCTCAGTGTTTCCAAGTGTTTCCTCTGTGTTTCCTCATCGTTTCCTCTGTGTTTCCTCAATGTCTCCTCAGTATTTTCTCAGTGTTTCCTCTGTTTCCTCATTGTTTCCTCATTGTTTTCTCTGTTTCCTCAATGTCTCCTCAGTATTTCCTCAGTGTTTCCTCATCATTTCCTCTGTGTTTCCTCAATGTCTCAGTATTTCCTTAGTGTTTCCTCATCATTTCCTCTGTGTTTCCTCAATGTCTCCTCAGTATTTCCTCAATGTCTCCTCAGTGTTTCCTCATCATTTCCTCTGTTTCCTCAATGTCTCCTCAGTGTTTCCATGTGTTTCCTCATCGTATCCTCTGTTTCCTCAATGTCTCCTCAGTATTTCCTCATCGTTTCCTCTGTGTTTCCTCTATGTCTCCTCAGTATTTCCTCAGTGTTTCCTCATCGTTTCCTCTGTGTTTCCTCATCGTTTCCTCTATGTCTCCTCAGTATTTCCTCAGTGTTTCCTCAATGTCTCCTCAGTGTTTCCAAGTGTTTCCTCTGTGTTTCCTCATCGTTTCCTCTGTGTTTCCTCAATGTCTCCTCAGTATTTCCTCAGTGTTTCCTCATCGTTTCCTCTGTGTTTCCTCATCGTTTCCTCTGTGTTTCCTCAATGTCTCCTTAGTATTTCCTCAGTATTTCCTCAGTGTTTCCTCATTGTTTCCTCTGTGTTTCCTCATTGTTTCCTCTGTGTTTCCTCAATGTCTCCTCAGTGTTTCCTTATTGTTTCCTCTGTGTTTCCTCAATGTCTCCTCAGTATTTCCTCAGTGTTTCCTTGTTGTTTCCTCTGTATTTCCTAAAGTTGTCATCACGTTTTCCTCTTGTTGTTTTCTCTGTATTTCCTCAGCGTTTGCCTATTAATTGTTCACTTTTTCCTCAATGTTTTCCCAGTATTTCCTCTAGTTTTCCTTATCGTTTCCATATCGCTTCCTTTGTATTTCCTCAGCGTTTGGTCTTTTTTTTCTCAGTGATTTCCCAGTGTTTCCTCTTGTTGTTTCCCCAGTGTTTCCTGAGTGTTTCCTCTTCTGTTTCAGGTGCACTCATTCGACGGCTCTCAGCAGGACGCGGCGGCTCTCCTTGATCTGGATCTCTACATTGGTATTAACGGCTGGTGAGTCCAGCGTCTCTGAATGATCTTCATCTCCGCGTTTGTTCATCACTGACAGGTTTTCCTCCTGTATTTCAGCTCCTTGAAGACAGCAGAGAATCTGGAGGTGATGAAGTCCATCCCGTCAGACAGACTGATGATCGAAACAGGTGCAGAGGCGTCTAGTATTTAAGTTTATCTGCGTCTTAGTGTTTTCATCAAGCAGATTAATGTGATATTCCAATATGTGCATAATATATGGTGTATGAAAGCAGAGTGAGTGTGTGTGTGTGTTGTTTTCCTGTGCAGACGCTCCGTGGTGCGGCATTAAAAACACTCACGCTGGAGCCAAACTGATCAAAACCAGCTTCCCCACCAAGAAGAAGTGGGAGACGGGACACTGTGTGAAGGACAGGAACGAGCCCTGCCACATCATGTGTGTGTGAGAGTCCTGCTGAAGTGTGTGTGTGTGTTTGTGTTCAGCTGCACACTCAGATGCTCATATGTGTGTGTGTGTGTGTGTTTCAGACAGGTGCTGGAGGTGATGGCCGCTGTCAGGGAGGAGGATCCACTGGATCTCGCTGAAACCATCTTCAACAACACCGACACACTGTTCTTCCAGAACCGCTCATGAAGAAACACTGCCTGTGTATCACACACACACACTTCAGAAGGACTCTCTTATACACAAACACACACACACACACACACACACACATCTTCAGTAGGACTCTCTCATAACCCCACACACACACTCAATAAAAGAAAATACGAGACAAGACACGTGTTCTGTCGTTGGTTATTATCATCATACACCAAAACTATGATGTTTATTAACAAAAATAAAGAGGAAGTATAAATAAAACTGAAATATTAAATTAAACTACTTAAACTGCAAACAAATAAAGAAACATTAAAAGCATTGAAATGACTAACTTTAACAAAAAAAGTGTTCAAATGAAAATATGAAATAGTCTATCAATAATACTACAATAACTTCAGGTGTTTTATGCCCACTGCTTTATTATTAAACACAGTTTATTAATATTCATGAGTAGCTCATTAACATAACCAACTGGAGTTCTGGTTGAGCGGTTGAACATTTAAAATAAAAAACATTAGACAAACTAATGATTCTGCACTTCAGAAGTATTTTTATGATTAATAAAATCTTGGGGATCCATATGCAGTTAATCAAAGTCATTATTACATGGCATATTTTAATATTCACAAACCAAAATTTAGTTTGAGTACACTTGTACATTTTTAATGGAATTATATCGTTTCTTAAACTGTATTATTTGATTTGTGATTGTACAAACAATAATTTAAAAACAGACTACAGTTTATCTAAAATACTAATTGAGACATTTAAAACTCTTAAAGGGGCTTTAATTAATACTAAAGCCGAGCGCCTGTGCTGTAGTGTAGTATTCTGTAGTCTGCGCATGCGCTCTGCCACTTCCGCGTTCCTCACATAGCAACAGCAGCAGAGCCAAAATGGCGACCGGTGGAGATCCTGCGTGACACCGAACCGAGTCTCAACCCCGAGAGCCGCGGTTCCCGGACACCGGCATCAGCGCCATGGCCTCCGCTCACGGGCGGCTGGGTCAGCACTTCCTGGCCGTGCTGGATGTGGTTCTGCGGGTCCCGAGCATCTTTATAATCGACGCCATATTGAACTCGTACTCTGATCCCGGTACCGGATGGAGCGGCGCCGCTGGGAGAGCGCTGATTCGCGCACTGGGTGAGTCCGGGGCTCCGGTCCGGTGTTAAACCTGCTCTTTTAGCCTTTCTGCTAATCAGCTTATAGCGCTGAAAACACCGGGCCTCAAACACCACCGACTGACGGACTGACTGACAGCTCGAGCCGCGCGTGTGTTGAGGAAACGGAAACCTGACAGATTCATGCACTGCTGTAGAGCTGACCCTCCACTGCACACACACACACACACACACAAATATATATATATACTATACACAACATATAGACAACATATCAACAGTGACACTGCTCAACCACACTAACTAATGCATACAGAAGAAGAGAGATACACTAAAACACTCAGACAACATTTACACAACATCCAGACTACATATCAACACTGACACAGCTCAACACACAAACTAACACACACACAGATGACGAGAGATGATCTAAAATCTAAGAGGCTAAAATCTAAAACATCCAGACATCATATAGACAACACAACATATAGACAACACAGAGACAACACAACATATAGACAACACAGAGACAACACAACATATAGACAACACAGAGACAACACAACATATAGACAACACAGAGACAACACATCATATAGACAACACAACATATAGACAACACAGAGACAACACAACATATAGACAACACAACATATAGACAACACAACATATAGACAACACAACATATAGACAACACAGAGACAACACATCATATAGACAACACAACATATAGACAACACAACATATAGACAACACAGAGACAACACATCATATAGACAACACAACATATAGACAACACAACATATAGACAACACCGAGACAACACATCATATAGACAACACAACATATAGACAACACAGAGACAACACAACATATAGACAACACAACATATAGACAACACAACATATAGACAACACAACATATAGACAACACAGAGACAACACATCATATAGACAACACAACATATAGACAACACAACATATAGACAACACCGAGACAACACATCATATAGACAACACAACATATAGACAACACAACATATAGACAACACAACATATAGACAACACAACATATAGACAACACAGAGACAACACATCATAAAGACAACACAACATATAGACAACACAACATATAGACAACACAACATATAGACAACACAACATATAGACAACACAGAGACAACACATCATAAAGACAACACAACATATAGACAACACAACATATAGACAACACAGAGACAACACATCATATAGACAACACAACATATAGACAACACAACATATAGACAACACCGAGACAACACATCATATAGACAACACAACATATAGACAACACAGAGACAACACAACATATAGACAACACAACATATAGACAACACATCATATAGACAACACAACATATAGACAACACAACATATAGACAACACAACATATAGACAACACAGAGACAACACATCATATAGACAACACAACATATAGACAACACAACATATAGACAACACCGAGACAACACATCATATAGACAACACAACATATAGACAACACAACATATAGACAACACAACATATAGACAACACAACATATAGACAACACAGAGACAACACATCATATAGACAACACAACATATAGACAACACAACATATAGACAACACAGAGACAACACATCATATAGACAACACAACATATAGACAACACAACATATAGACAACACCGAGACAACACATCATATAGACAACACAACATATAGACAACACAGAGACAACACAACATATAGACAACACAACATATAGACAACACAACATATAGACAACACCGAGACAACACATCATATAGACAACACATCATATAGACAACACAACATATAGACAACACAACATATAGACAACACAGAGACAACACATCATATAGACAACACAACATATAGACAACACAACATATAGACAACACAGAGACAACACATCATATAGACAACACAACATATAGACAACACAACATATAGACAACACAGAGACAACACATCATATAGACAACACAACATATAGACAACACAGAGACAACACAACATATAGACAACACAACATATAGACAACACAACATATAGACAACACAACATATAGACAACACAGAGACAACACATCATATAGACAACACAACATATAGACAACACAACATATAGACAACACCGAGACAACACATCATATAGACAACACAACATATAGACAACACAACATATAGACAACACCGAGACAACACAACATATAGACAACACAACATATAGACAACACAACATATAGACAACACCGAGACAACACAACATATAGACAACACAACATATAGACAACACAACATATAGACAACACCGAGACAACATATTGACACTCTCGCTGCTCAACAGACACACAGAAGACAGGAGATACACTAAAACATCCAGACAACATATAGACAACCTATCGGCACAAAGACGAAAGATGATCTAAAATCTAAAGAGTCTAAAACATTCAGACAACTAGGGATGTACGATTCACCTGACTCTCGATTCGATTCACGACACTAATCTCACGATTTAGTCACGATCTTTTAACAGAATTATTTCAAACAAATGTAAGGTGGAGAGCTCTTTCGTTCTATTCTTAAACGCAGCACATTTTTTGCAAAACAATATATTTTCTGCCATAACAAAACTGAAGTATAGAAACTAAAGAAGACTCATTATTATAAGCAAACTAAACCTGTGGCTGTGCTGCCATTTGACATGTCTAAACAGAAATATCAGCAGATCTGTGTGTTCTGGCATAAGCTGAGATCTCTGCACATTTACACCGTCTCCTGCTGATGAACAAACCCTTTCACCAGGACTGAGACGGCTGCTGTGGAGAGGAAAGCAGAGAGATGGGAGTACAGAGGTGGTCAATAGACCCTCTGCTCCAGGGGACTGAACACTGGCTTAACACACTGATTATAATATTACTGATGATACAGTATAGAGACAGGAGCTGAACATGATTATGAAGGTGAATAATTCATATTACTTGTATAATTAGTATCTGTGTGATACACTTAAGAAGAGATAATCTTCAACATTTTTAAATATTCAATAATAATAATAAGCTAATTATTAAAATAATAATTAAAATTAATTAAAAATTTCGCAGTATTGGCTAGGGCTGCACGGTTTACCGGTACTATGGTAGTATCAGGATATTTTGGCTCCAAAATACTGGCGGTGCCACTACTTTGTACACAGTAGTATCGTCATTAACGGTTAGGGCCGGCGCGTTCATAGAGGCGACCTAGGCGGCCGCCTAGGGCGGCATAATTGTGAGGGCGGCAAATGCGCCCCGCCGCCCAACCCAACGTGCTGACTTTTACTGTACATTCACACCGAAAGCGGCGTCAAAGTAGCCGGAAGTCATTCATTTTCAATGGGAGCCGGCGGCGAGGAGCAGCGAGGAGCAGCGCGGCGCGTCTTCGCCGGTGTGGGTGTCGAGGAGAGTTGAAATCAAGTCAACTTTATGGTAATGAGCTGTGACGCGGTTCTGCGTTAAGCAATCAGAATGTAGAAGTCCACCGCTTGAGAGGAGTCAGAGAACACAGTCACTGTGAACTTTGGTTCCGACCACAGTTGTTCCCAAGGGTTTTATTATTACGGTCGCCGGATTTCCAATTGTTTGCAATGTTTTCTTACAGTAACATACATTAAAAAAGTACTGGCGAGTTACTCATGTGCATCCATGTTACATATTTTTTTCTTTAAAAAAGTGGGAATTTCATGCGACAATACAAAACAGTGTTGCTGCTTCAGAATATTTCAGACATATGGACACATTGGATAATTAAGTGGAGCAAAGTCACACCACATGCAGCTAGATCTTCTGTAAGTAAATGAATTTGATAAGAAGTGTGCAACATCTTCATGCTAGAAAACATGTTTTATGCGGGAGTGTAACGGCTCCTTTAAATACGAGATCAATGTAGCGAATTTTGACGCTCTTGCCGCCGGAGCTGAAGGCAGAAACAGCGTCGTCGCCAGGGCGGCCAGAGCGACCTTTGACACTCTCCCTACTTTCAGTGTGAACGTACAATTATCCGCAACATCAACACCCCCCACGTTATGAACTGGTCAGTTTCGTTTTCACTTTCGGGTTGAGGGCGGCATGATAGTCCTTTGCCTAGAGCGGCAGTTTGGCTTGCTCCGGCTCTGTTAACGGTCTACCTACAGTAGATAATGTTGCATGTGGAAAAGTCACTAAAATGCTCACACGTTTGTGCAACAATAGACCATTTTATTTGAATAGTCTGTGGAGCCCTTTAAGGTTGCACTTTTTCTGATGTTTGCTGACGTGTCAAACGCACACCTAAGTCGTTCATTTCTGTTCCTGTTGTAAGACTTGAGTTACCACAAATATTTTGATGTCTTTGACAAGCTGGAAACACAGAGACAATCGGCTCCATAACCCACCAGGTGGGAATGCGGGAAAGCCAGCTCCTCTCATTCATGTACATTTGAAGCAACCCCCTCTCCTCACTCACCCTCTCTTCATACATACTCACACAGAATGGTCATTTCAAAGTATGAAGGTTCTATATCAATCCAAGTGACTTTATCTATCATGCTTGATATCATTTGAAATGTCTCAGTGCGACTGGTACAATGGTCTCGTTCCCTCAGAAATAGACAATCAATACAATAGATATATAACTTCAGGTATCCTGTGAACCACTGCTAAGGGTGTGCCTTTACCTAGGGGGCCTTTATTCAAATGACCATTTGTTTCCTATAGGCAGAAACTCCTCAGATTTAACATGTCACTAAATGCAAATGCCTTTTGTTATTCGACAAACACCCATCCTTGAGGAGATTCTTGGTTTGACTACTTAAGGAACCGTTTCTAAATGTTCGGGGCGATTCTGTAACACAGATTAGCCCGTAGTGTGGAGCTTCATGCTCCATGCTATGTATATTTTGATGTCAGGTCTGCATCTTTTGATCTTGGACTTATCTTTGAGAGTTTGATGTCTTGTATTGATTGTTTATAAATTGACTAAATAATTGGCATAATACACATTTACCTGACTATTAAATTGTTATGTTTGAACATATTTTGCTTACTTTGTAATTATTCATTCGAGTAGATTACGCTGTATCCTTGTTTCCGCACTTCCTGTGTCAGGTCAGTAGACGGACTAAAGTTCAGTTGAGATGGAGCATTGGGCACACTAACTGTATTTTAGGGATCCGACTGATACTTGATATTGATTCAAGTGTACTTAGGTGGAAAGGGCGTTATAATTTCCGTATAGGTCAACAAGGAGTTGCACGACTAACCTAGATAGGGTACCCGACCCCTGTTTGAAAGTAATATTATTCCAAATTAAGTACATACATGGAAAACCATGAACCTGGCTAAACCAAAATTATTATAGAGTACAGTAGTCGGTTACATTTATAATAATGGCCATTACCTCTGATTGGAAATGATATTGTCTTTACTCAGGGGTGTACATCTAAGCGGGACTAATCAAAATACTTTAGAATGAGCAAGCATGGGAGCGGCCATCTAAAAGTATTAGTCAATTACCTCTGTTTAATAGTCAAGACTGACAAGAGTGTGACCGTGAGGGACGCCATCGGCCGGGGCGATTTCTCTGAGCGACATGAGCACCCGAATGAACAAATGCAATAGTTACGAGTGAAGACAAAAGGTTCAAACCTTTATCTAAATTTTATATTGATATAATCTTCTAAATGTTTTATGATTGGAGTCAGATAAAACGAAAGATAAACCACCTCATATTCAAATTGGAGTCAGATATGAGATAAATTTGAAGTAAATCAACATTGTACACTGGAAAGACCGAACAGGCAGAGAACCTTCATCCACCAGTGGATACCTCCATTGGGCCTACTGGGTGGATTCTTACAGTGTCAGTATGATTTAGTAGCTACAACAACTGTGACAATCTCTTAAAGAGAGCGACTCACAAAGGGAAATTTTGAATTACTTTGATTGTTTCCTGATGAGACTGAAAAAAAAAACAATAGATGAAAACCCCAAAATAGCAACAGGAAACACTAAAAACAATCTTTGACCACTTCATACAGCCTAGTTTGTTGGAAAAATGCTCTGTTTGTAACAAATTTAGTTTGGTATAATCTGTATCTTTATTTTAACGTATTTTTGTTGGTCAGTTATCTACAAAATAAACAAAAAGAATGAATACATTTTAGGTGAAGTGATGTGCAAATAATAAGGGATTTCTGAATTAAATTAAGTAGACTGATTATTACATGTAAAATATAGTATTTCTGACAAATGTTCTTTATAATTTGAGTTAGGGATGCAACGGTTTTCGGTAAAAAAACTGCATCGTCCCATTGTTCTCCCACGGTTCGGTGCACCCTGTGATCTGCAGTTCAGAATATGCTTTATTAATATTGATTTCTTAATAAAAACAACTGCAACAAAGCAGTTTCGCCTTTGTACGCTTCCGATTACCTTTCACACTCATTGCACCTGCGAAGATCTGTCCAATCACCTTTTAGTATGTAAATCTGTTGTTGACATCACGTTTCGTCACGTGTCGGTGTGTGCGTTGTGTTGAGTTTCTATGTGTTTCATCATGGCAAGTGAAGGCGATACAGCGCAAATGCGCAGGTGAGGCCACATCACAGCACATTGCCATCAGTGTTCAACAGACACTCAATTTAAATTCAGACAGACACAAAAACTTAATGAATGCTGTTTTTTGTTGTTGTTGCAAAGATAGCCTAGATCATACCTGTCAACCCTCCCGTTTTTCCCGGGATTCTCCCGTATTTTACAGTTCTATCCCGCTATCTTCCCGTGAAGGTAATTTCCCATATTTCTCCAGTATTTTCAGTCTTTCTCTGAAGGGTGGCAATAAACATTAAAGAGCCGAGCCTCCCTATACACAACCCATACTGCCGAACCACCAGGGGGCGCCCTTTGCTCTTAAATGTGAGTCTGTTCTGTGCTTTTGTTTTGTTTAGGCATGAAAACACTTTGAAGTAAATATAAAAGCGGCGGGATTCCCTTTCCTTTTATTACAGGTGCCGTCACCCCTCCTATACAATCCACAAATCAGTCGTGCGTGACTGTCAGCTGACGCGCTCCATAGTCATAAATAGAGGCTGTTTCCCAAACGGATTCTGTACACACGATTTGAAGCGGAGTGAAAGTCTGGGTTTAGGGTGCGTGTTTAAACAGACATATACACATAATTAATAATAATAATAATATCTAAAGATGTAGATCTTGGTGGTTTTTTTTCAAACACATCTAATTTCGTCCTAAATGAGCATAAAAAGTTATGAAAGCAATCGAATGCTTTCATTATAATGTTAGATGTGTGCATTTTATTAAAGTGACACCTGTTATTTAATGTAATCAAACGAAAAAAAATCTAAATAAATAAGAGATTCATTCAGTGCTCTTTAATCAGAATGTGTGAGTTATACAGTGAAGAAACGGCTAATGAGATTTGATAGCTTAATTTTATTTCATTATAATAGCTATTCATTTTAATAAGCTGAACTGTTTGCTAATGTATTTGCTGCTAATGTATACTATTTATTTTTTCTTTTGTAAATAATAATAATAATAAAACATTTTAATGACCATTTAACTGTTTATTTACAATGAAATAGCTCCAAATCAACTTATTTAGTAATTTAGGGATTTTTTAAAGGGGGGTCGGGGAATCCCTTATTATGGTGGGCATATCCCTTATTTTCACATCTCAATGTTGACAGGTATGGCCTAGATTAGTGGTCACTAACAGGCGGATTGAGGTTCATGTCTAGACCCAGAAGCGTCCCATACGGACGTGGACATACAACAAGCAAATAAACATTAAAGAGCCGAGCCTCCCTATACGCAACCCATACCGCCGAACCACCAGGGGACGCCCATCGCTTTAAATGTGAGTCTGTTCTGTGCTTTCGCTTTGTTTAGGCATGAAAACACTTTGAAGTAAATATAAAAATAGCGGGATTCCCTTTCCTTTTATTACAGGTGTCGTCGCGTTGCTTGCTGCAGAAGTTGGGACTTCCTCAACTTTTCAAGCGCCGACAGAAGCGTCAGCCAATCAAACCCCTTTTGCAAATACACTAGCTCAGACAGTAGCTGATTGCTGACTAATTTCATGGGTTGACGCTGCTGATCAAGATCATGTCAGCCCCAACTTCAGACACGCCCTCTGTCAAGCGCTGACGCTGAAGCCCCGTGTGAATCGGGCGTTACAGATATTATGCAGATTGCCATATCGATACTGAATGATATATTGTGCAGCTCTAGTGAAACATGTAGCAGTGCTGATTCTCAGTGTTCTGCTCTCTGTTCTGCAGGTATTGTGGTGTCCAGTGTGGTTCTGGTGCTTTCCCAGAAGTCCCTGTTCAAGTTCTACACGCTCTTGATGGCTGTTCTGCTGGGTGCGGCGTCAGTGCTGGTCAACTACTACGCCACGGCACACGCCGACTTCTACAGCGCCTACAACAGTGCTGCAGTGCTGCCGCGAGATGGGCCGACGCTCTGGCTAGCGTTAGCGCTGCTGCAGCTGCTGCTGGGGTTGGGCTACGTGGCGCTGCTGCACGTGCGGTCAGTGTGCTCTGCTCTGCTGTTACTGGACATCATGGCGCCGCTGTGGGGACTGATACTAGAGCTGCCGGCGGACATGCGGCAAGTGCTAGCGATAGCGTCAGGAGTGATCCTAGCAACACACGCTGCACTAAACCTGCTGCTGAAGCTAAAGAGGTTCTACTACTCCTGCCGCTATGTCTACCTGCTGCTGCGCCACATGTACCGCATCTACGGCCTGCAGCTGCTGCTGGAGGACACCTGGAAACGCATCCGCTTCCCCGACATCCTTCGCGTCTTCTGGCTAACCCGCGTGACCGCACAGGCCGTCATCCTGCTGTATGTGGTGCGTGTGGTGCGCTCCGAAAGCGGCATGCAGCTCGGATGGGACGTGTTGTGGGATTTGTCCAGTAATCTGATCATTAGCGGCTGCGACTCGACGCTAACTGTACTCGGGATGAGCGCAGTTATATCGTCTCTAGCGCATTACTTGGGTCTTAGCATCCTAGCGTTCATCGGCTCCACAGAAGAGGAGGATAAGCGGCTGGGGTTTGTTGCGCCCGTGTTGTTCTTCATCCTGGCGCTGCAGACAGGTCTAAGTGGCCTGGACCCCGAGGAGCGGCTGGTGCGGCTCAGCAGGAACATGTGCCTTCTGTTAACGGCGATTCTGCATTTCATCCACGGGATGACGGATCCGGTGCTTATGTCTCTCAGCGCCTCGCACGTGTCGTCAGTGCGTAGACATGTGCCGGTTCTGCTGGTGTCGCTAGTTCTGTTTGCGCTGCCTGTCCTGCTCAGTTTTCTGCTGTGGCATCATTACGCGCTAAACACATGGCTGTTCGCCGTCACGGCGTTCTGCATCGAGCTGTGTTTGAAGGTTCTGGTGTCGCTCACTGTTTACGTGCTCTTCATGATGGACGGGTTCTACAACGTGCTGTGGGAGAAACTGGACGATTACGTCTACTATGTGCGCTCTACAGGCAACGTGATTGAGTTCATATTCGGCGTGATCATGTTTGGGAACGGAGCGTACACTATGATGTTTGAGTCGGGGAGTAAAATCCGCGCGTGCATGATGTGCCTTCATGCGTATTTTAACATTTACCTGCAAGCCAAAAACGGCTGGAAGACGTTCATAAACCGGCGCACGGCTGTGAAGAAGATCAACTCTCTGCCGGAGGTCCGAGGCTCGCGGCTGCGGGACATCGAGGACGTCTGCGCCATCTGCTATCAGGAGTTCGGCTCGTCGGCGCGCATCACGCCCTGCAGCCATTACTTCCACGCGCTCTGCCTGCGCAAGTGGCTGTACATCCAGGACACGTGCCCCATGTGCCACCAGCGCGTCTACATCGAGGACGACACCAGCGAGCGCTCCAGCTTCTCTAATAATAACGGATACGGGGCTGCAGGCCAGGAGAGGGCGGAGTTTGAGGAGAATGAGGGCGGGGCTGAGGACGGCGTGGCTGCGGCAGGGGCGGAGCCTGAAAACGAGCTGCTGGAGGATAATGACAGTATTGAGTATGACGAGGAGGAGTGGGGAACGCAGCCCGGCGTCACGCTCATCGAGGAGGACTACATTAATGACGACACAGACTCCAACTGAACCAGCGGGATATTTAAGATCAGGGACGTTATGTATTTTTTAGATCTGTGGCAAGAAATCGTTCGAGAAATCCATTCTGCATTGATCCTGAGATTCTTAAATTGCATCGATTTTCTCGCTTAAATCAATTCTAAGGTTAGTTTCTAACAGCAGATGGCTCTTTAGGTTAGTTTTTACCAGCAGACAGCACTCTAGGCTAGTTTTTAACAGCAGATGGCGCTCTAGGCTGGTTTTTAACAGCAGACAGTGGCCTAGGCTAGTTTTTTACCAACAGGCAGTGGTTTAGGCTAGTTTTTAACAGCAGATGGCGCTCTAGGCTGGTTTTTAACAGCAGACAGTGGCCTAGGCTAGTTTTTTACCAACAGGCAGTGGTTTAGGCTAGTTTATAACAGCAGATGGCGCTCTAGGCTAGTTTTAAAACAGCAAATAATGTTATAAGGTAATTTTTTAAAAGCAGAAGGGGCTCTAGGCTTGTTTTTACCAGCAGATGGAGCTCTAGGCTAGTTTTTTTTACCAACAGACAGTGGTCTAGGCTAGTTTTAGAACAGCAAATGACGTTCTAGGCTACTTTTTAAAAGCAGATGGTGCTCTAGGCTAGATTTTAACATCAAGTGGTTCGCTGCCTGCTGGTAAAAATTAGTCTAGAACGTCGTCTGCTGTTAAACACTAGTCTACAATATCATCTGCTGGTATAATATAGCCTAAAACACCATCTGCCGTTAAGCACTAACCTGTAGCGCCATCTGCTAGCTCTGTCTGCTGTTGAATACTAGCCTAGAATACCATTTGCTGTTAAAAACTGGCCTAGAGCGCTATCTGGTGTTAAAACCTAGCCTAGAGCGCCATCTTCTGTTAAAACCTAGCCTAGAGTGCCCTCTTCTGTTAAAAGGTAGCCTAGAGCGCCATCTGCTGTTAAAACTAACCTAGAGCATCGTCTTCTGTTTAAAACTAGCCTAGAACGCCATCTGCAGTTATAAATGAGCCTAGAGCGCCATCTGCCGTTAAACTAGCCTAGAGCGCCGTCTAATGTTAAAAACTAGTCTAGAGCTCCATCTTCTGTTTAAAACTAGCCTAGAACGCCATCTGTTGTTATAAACTAGCATAGAGCCCATCTGAACCTAGAGCGTCATCTGCTGTTAAAAACTAGCCTGGAGCGCCGTCTTCTGTTTAAAACTAGCCTAGAGCGCCATCTGCTGTTATAAACTAGCATAGAGCACCATCTGCTGTTATAAACTAGCCTAGAGCCCATCTGAACCTAGAGCGCCATCTGCTGTTATAAACTAGCATAGAGCACCATCTGCTGTTAAAACTAGCCTAGAGCGCCGTCTTCTGTTTAAAAACTAGCCTAGAGCGCCGTCTTCTGTTTAAAACTAGCCTAGAGCGCCATCTGCTGTTATAAACTAGCATAGAGCGTCGTCTGCTGTTATAAACTAGCATAGAGCATCGTCTGCTGTTATAAACTAGCCTAGAGCGCCATCTGCTGTTAAAAACTAGCCTAGAGCACCGTCTGCTGTTATAAACTAGCCTAGAGCGCCATCTGCTGTTTAAAACTAGCCTAGAGCGCCATCTGCTGGTAAAAACTAACCTCGCAATCCATTCAAGTGAGAATAGTGATGCATTTTGGGAATCTCCGTATGGATACAGAATGATTTTCTGGAATGATTTCTCGGCCACAGCTCTAGTATTTTCGTTGTGTTCGTATTAAAGGGCTGATCATGTGTTTTTCCTGGAGCGCTCTTGCCGATGTTTGGCTGAAGGAGTAAACGCTGAAGAGTGACGCGCTACTGTAATGGCAGTATACCTCCGTATGATCACTACTGGTCTCTTGTGTGACCTCTCGTATAATTGTGTACATTATTGTACATGTAATAAAAGAATGATACACTGACGTAAGACTGCAGAAAGCTGAATCAGCTGTTCATCTCAGCTCCACCGCTCTCTTCTCACACGCTGTTGCTTTCTGACCACATCTTACAATGCAAATAACAACACATTTCACCATAAACAACATACAGCGTTTGGCTTTTCTGATTAAATTCCACGATTAAAATGTTTGATTTCAGGTTTAAATGTTGATTTGCCAAGAGGACTGATGTACAGAAATGATCAGCTTTAGTTCTTTTGTAAATAAAACTTAATTAAGCTGAAGTTCAAGAGTAATCTGGAACTTTGCACTTGATTATATTTTTTTGAATGCTTCTGTTTGTGTTTGTTTTCTCACAGGTTTTTTATATATAAAATGTATAATATAATATATAATATCTATTTTAACATTTCAGTTCAATTCTTTAATCTTGATGATGATATTAGATCTGGACAGAGAACACAATGTGCCGTCATATTATAAAACTCTATTTAAAGATCACAGTTTGACCCAAAATACTTATTATTAATTATTAATATGATTCAAATCATCAGCATTTACACACTATCATAATTTCAAACATGATCACATTTAATTTGCTCACTTGTTCTGTGATATATTTTCATAAGCAGAGTTCAGAATATGTGTGTGGTTTAATTTTGTCTTATACATCTGTTAAATGAAGGACAGAGATGATTACTCCGCCCCTATTTTGACATTTATTTATAACTAAATTTATTTGAAACATTAAAGCTGTCAAGTTGTTTAAGTATTTAATATATGTAATGTGTATTTAAGTCAACGTTGCACATTTAATATGATGGGCACCATGATGTGATGTCTTTTCTTTGACCCATATAGTTTTATTTCTTTAATTAAATCTTAATTAATATGCACTTTTATTCAAATTCATTCAAAATGTGTTATTTTATTTAATTAAATATACTTTTTGTTACATTTATTATTAGTTATACTTTATGATTAGTAAAAGGTGCAGAAATTAGCTAGTCAATGAGCACTTTATGTAGTGGAGAATTTGATGTCTGACATGTGAATTTTAATATTTACACTATTAATGTTTGTTAATTTTATTTTAATGATACATTTTTCCAAATCTGTTAACAGTTTTATCCCATTTTTTGAAGTAAAAGTACATTTCATGACAGAATATGTTATGAAAATGTTGTATTGTGCATTAATAGTTACCACCACTGACAAATTACTCATTTATTTAACAATTAATCATTTAATTATTATTAGTCTATGATATTTAGTCTTAATAAATACACAGTTTTCTGTATTTAAAATATATGTTTAATATAATCTTCAGTTGATTTGTTGTTTATCCGCGCTCATTTCATCATAAGAAAGTAGAGAAGGTGAATCTGAGCTTCAACTTTGACCTTTAAGTGTTGTTTTCTGATCATCAGCAAGATTAAACTACATTTCCCATGGCGCTTCCGTCTCTCGGGACTACACTTCCCATCATGCAACACCAGCGCGATCTTGAGCGTCAGAGGAGCCAGCCCGTGGAAAGTCAGTCAGTCAGTCACAGATATGAATCATAATAACGCTGGAATAAGCGCATAACGGCCGCGTGTTTTACTGTAAATAGTAACGGCAGATGGACGCGGTTTGCTGAGGCGCGTCCGCTGTGAGTGTGTGACGGTAACGGTGCTGTGAGGCGCGGGTTGGGTCGCTCGGTGAGGCCGGTGTGTGTGTGAATGACGGGAGTGTCTGTGATCATGATCTAACGTTAGAATAGTCGGTGTTTTTCTCTGCTCGTGTGTGTTTCTCGCGCTCTGATGATCCGCTCGGTGTTGCTGCGCGCTCTCGCGGCTCGCCCGCCGCCCGCTCCGGTTCCCAGTCACCTGCACAGATGTTTGCTCGGGACTCACAGGCGGAAAATTAAACCCGAACAGCTGGAGTTACCTAACCAGACGCGGGAGTTCGTGTACAGCCTGAGCCCGGAGACCCGGAGCCGCCTGCTGAAGGAGCTGCAGACCTTCGAGTCCAAGACGGAAGGTAAAAAGGGCAGTTTACTATGGCAAAGCCGTGAAGTGAGGTGAAGTTGGGGTTATATTCGCACAATCGCTCATTTTTTGACAACTTGTGACACGGTCCCCATATTGCTTACCGTGCTACTTTGAAAATTCGCTCTGAATTAGCTTGAAAGTATGACTTCAAAACAACATTAGCATTAGTTAAAGGTCCCCTGAAGTGCGTTGAAATCTGCATTTTTTATTCGATGTTTGAAGTAATCTCAACTGAAATATGAAGGGAGGGCGGGGCATATAATAGCTCCTCCCCTTAAAAAACTTTTTTAATCACAGCCAGAGAGTGGTTGAGATCAAATAATTAACCAATGAGAAGAAGGGGGCACGGCATGTCAGACACTAGAGAGCATTTGATTGGTCAGAAGATTTGATGAAAAACTGAAGTATGAGCAGATGTGAAAAATCATTGATCTATTTGGGCAGAAGTGATCAACTTTAGATGTTTATGTCAGGGCATAGATATACACTAGAGATCACATACAGACCCTGAGCATGTGTCAATACTGCCGCCATATTGAAACAGTGCTCCCAGGACAGTAGTCACTCAGCCGCACTAGTCAAGACTTAAGCCAATCTGAAGATGCTGGACCTTAGATCTGTGTACGGGTGTAGTAATGAGCAGACAAACCTTTGTGCTCAACAAGTCAGGTTATTGATAATAATACAGTCACTTACTGCACTGACCAAAAGGCAAAGCAGCAGCAACTAACACTAAACACTCGGCTTATGCTTGTGTTGTTGAAGAAAATCAGCAAACAATGTAAATGAAATATGACAACAAGACGCTGCGGAGCTGAAACTGCTGTTATTGTGGGCTAAGTGAAGTAACGACTCGTTTTTGAAGTAACTTATAAGCCTGATAATATAACAGTATCTGCGGCGCAATGTGCATACTGTCCACCCTAAATTATTGAAGATTACAGATGTCATATACCCTTGAGATCAGAAAGCTGGATCTGCACATTGAGTTCATTGGTTCACACGAGTCATTCATAATGGAGATTCATTCACAAGCGAATCGCTCCCTCTGTTAGAATGAGAAGTGAATGCAGGAGAGGAGGGGTGTTTCAGGACACGGATTAGACCAAATCCTACAGGAAGGGAGGATAATACACTTCCATAATACATTTGTTGGCAATGCCGTGCAGTCACTTATCTATTAATATAGAAAAGTGATGTAAAATTATAATATTCATAATTCAAAACAAATAATTGCATACTGCTCACCGGGAAACCCCAGATCATACATGTATGTCTATATTTGTATATATCTCTGGCTCTGGATGGCCAGTCCTCCACTATACCTCGGTCCCACATTCATTTCAAAGCAGCGCTACCCTGTACTAAAAAGGCGGCTCTATTGATGCAATAGAGTCCTAGAGTATTGACCCAAATCTATCTTTCCAATAGACTACATTAGCGTTGGCAACATCTAGTGTAAATATCTATGATGTCCGGTTTATATCTTCTAAATGTGAATTTTGCCTCTGTTGTGGAGACACTACATTATAGAGATCCTAAAATTACAACTAAATATTTTATTTTACTTGGACTTTTACCCTTAATTGACTGATCAGTGGTGTATTTTGATAGTCATTGTCTGCTAATGTGATTTCCCTGTATAGAATGCTTATGTTTTGAAGGAGAAAGTCAAAATGTGTGAATTTAAGACCAACTTTAGCCCAGTAATATAAGTGTGTATGAGTACAGTGAGAGTTCAGTATCATACAGCAGCCTGAGGTGTTCTAACCCTAACTTAACCAGGCTTGTTGACCAGATAACCACGTGCTGGCTTAACCAATCACCAGCTGATGCCAGCAGTATGTGTGTGTGTGTGGTTTCAGTGCTGACTTTGACTAGAGGTGTGCTCTAGGGCTGCACAATATATGGTTTCAGCAAGGATATTGCAGTGTGAGCATTCACAATAGTCACAGGATCTGCAATGTTGAGTCTGTATTATAATTAGTCATTTGCATGTGTTTTTGAGGATGTTAAAAGCACTCCAGAATGAGAAATTGTACCTATTGTAACCTTAATAACGATTAATTTTATTTCATTATTTCTGAAATGAAGATTATGTAATATTCAAATCACCCAGAGACTTCTGCTGTGTTCTGATGTGATGTCTGACGGTTGTATCTGTGAAATAATGGAGTGATATGGAGCTGTAATGTGCTCTAAACCTGCCGGAACTACTTTAGCTGTGTCTTTATCTGACAATAACCAAACACCTTAGAAAGACCATCAGCCAATCAGAATCCAGCATTCAGCAGCCCTGTAGTGTACAGTACTGTTGATGATCATACTGTGGTGTTGTGTCAGAGTTGAGCTTGAATATGTCTGGACTCTGTCCTTCAGCATACAAAGGTCAGAGATGGAGAAAGAATAGAAATATTCAGCTTCATTCATTCATTTTCTTTTCAGTTTAGTCCCTTTATTAATCTGGGGTCGCCACAGCGGAATGAACCGCCAACTTATCCAGCATATGTTTTTACATAGCGGTTGCCCTTCCAGCCGCAACCCATCACTGGGAAACGTCCACACTCATTCACACACACACACACACACACACACACACACACACACACACACACACACACACACACACACACACACACACACACACTCATACACTACGGCCAGTTTAGTTGATCAGTTCCCCTATAGCGCATGTGTTTGGACTGTGGGGGAAACCGGAGCACCCGGAGGAAACCCACACCAACACGGGGAGAACATGCAAACTCCACACAGAAACACACACTGACCCAGCCGGGACTCAAACCAGAGACCTTCTTGCCGTGAGGTGAACGTGTTACCCATTGGGCCACCGCATCGTCCCAAATATTCAGCTTGCCAAGATAAATCATGCAGAACACTGTTTTCTGTCTCATGGTGCACACAATATTTATAACTTTTTAAAATAAATGATGTCCCAGTGGTTAGTACTGACACCTCACAGTAAGAAGGTTGCTGGTTTGAGTCTCGGCTGGGTCAGTTGGTGCTTCTGTGTGGAGTTTGCATATTCTCCCCGTGTTGGCGTGGGGTTCATGTGTTAGTACGTTGTGTTATAATGTGCCGTCAGCTGCTGTTCTTCAGGCGCTGGTTGATGATGTCATGTGACCTCTGAGAAACTGCAGATTCAGGAGAAAACACACAGGCTTGATCTGAACAGGGCAGGAATACAAGAATATACTGACTTGATATTTTATGTTTAATTAAAGACGTAATGTGAATATAATACACTCCTAGAGTCTCGCTGTATTCTCATGAGTTATGTCGAATATTCAGCACACTTTCATTTCTATTCATGTGCATTTTAAAATCACATTGTAAATGTAATGTGATGCAGACCCAAAGTGGAATGTCTTGTCTTTGACACACACACACACACACACACACACACACACACACACACACACACACACACACACACTCAAGTTTCCTCCTCATCTTCTGGTTGTATGTCCTGCAGGGTTTCAGTGTTTATTTTTGTGTTTGTGAAGCTGCTGTTGCTATGGTGCTTGTGGTGATGCAAGTCATGTGATTACTTTCACAAGTATGCTGTGTGTGCGTGTGCATTTCTCTAAATGTGTGTGTGCAGGGGTGTACATATATGTGTGTGTGCATCGGTGTATATATATATATACAGTTGAAGTCAGAATTATTAGCCCCCCCTGTTTATTTTTCCCCCAATATTTCTGTTTAACAGAGAGCAGATTTCTCCAACACATTTCTAATCATAATAGTTTTAATAACTCGTCTCTAATAACTGATTTATTTTCTCTTTGTCATGATGACAGTAAATAATATTAGACTAGATATTCTTCAAGACACTTCTATACAGCTTAAAGTGGCATTTAAAGGCTTCACTAAGTTAATTAGGGTAACTAGGCAGGTTAGGGGAATTAGGCAAGTTATTGTATTGACCTTATTCTTCAATGTGGAAGTGCGCTCGTTTTTGCGATTGTTTTTGAACTTCCGATTCAGTTGCCTATGGGAGAAATGACTAGGAATAATAAACGGCTGAAAACGGTCAAACTACTCGCTCTACAAACTAGTGTTTGCATGATTATACAGACAAAATAGAATAATATAATAAGAAAACCTCAGTTTGCAACATCAAGCAGCAGAACGAGCTGTTTTTAACGTCTAAAAATGAATGAAAGTGAATGAGACCGGAAGTCTCGAGCCAAAATGACTCAAATGGCTGCGCCCGCTCGTACGCGGAGAATAAGGTGAATAATGATGGTTTGTTCTGTAGAATATCAGAAAATATATAGCTTAAAGGGGCTAATAATATTGACCTTAAAATGGTGTTTAAAAAATTAAAAACTGCTTTTACTCTAGCCGAAATAAAACAAATAAGACTTTCTCCAGAAGAAGAAATATTATCAGACATACTGTGAAAATGTCTTGAATCTGTTAAACATCATTTGAGAAATATTTAAAAAAGAAAAACTAATCAAAGGGGGGCGAATAATTCCGACTTTAACTGTACGTATGAGCAATTATTTTTCTTGTTATTTGTGTAAGCAAGTATTTTACAGTACTTTAGAAATGCTCAAAAATGTCTCTGTCGATGTTTTCAAAGTTTTATATTTGATTTATCAAAGTCACAGAAGTGGCAATTTCACATCCGTCACATCTATAACGAAGCTTTTTCCTCATAAAAGCAAAAATATAAAATAAAATAAAATCAATCATGTTTGTTCAATAGAGAGCCGACACTTCTGTTGATTTGATTATCATTATTTCTTTGGGTTGTGCAGTTTAATTCACAGAATTTCTACTAAGTATGATGTATACTGCAAACTCACAGACTTTTTTGGTCACATCCATAACGCAGGTTTATTTTGCTCATTTAAAGTACAAAACATGTTTACAGGTTGATATTTTTCTGCTCCCATAACTCTGTGGTTAGTTGTTTTGGGAAATATAAACTGATGTTTCAGTATAATGTTAACACATACTTTCTCTGTGAATTTATGTTGAGTTTTTACTGCAAATGTCACATCCATAATGCTGGAACTACTCATATATATATACAGTTAAAGTCAGAATTATTCGCCCCCCCTTTTGAATAATTTTTTCTTTTTTAAATATTTCCCAAATGATGTTTAACAGATTCAAGAAATTTTCACAGTATGTCTGATAATATTTTTTCTTCTGGAGAAAGTCTTATTTATTTTATTTCGGCTAGAGTAAAAGCAGTTTTTAATTTATTAAACACTATTTTAAGGTCAATATTATTAGCTCCTTTAAGCTATATATTTCTCGATAGTCTACAGAACAAACCATCATTATACAATAACTTGCCTAATTACCCTAACCTGCCTAGTTACCCTAATTACCCTAGTGAAGCCTTTAAATGTCACTTTAAGCTGTATAGAAGTGTCTTGAAGAATATCTAGTCTAATATTATTTACTGTCATCATGACAAAGAGAAAATAAATCAGTTATTAGAGATGAGTTATTAAAACTATTATGATTAGAAATGTGCTGGAGAAATCTGCTCTACATTAAAAAATAAAACGGGGCCTAATAATTCTGACTACAACTGTACATGTGTATGTATATATATATATATATAATGTGTGTGTGCGTGCGTGTGTGTGTGTGTGTGGATCAGACCTTCTATCGTTCACTTGTCTGTTTCCACTCAATCTAGAATATAAGGATCCTGTTCTTCTGTCTTTCACTCAAACTGGATTTTCTGGATTGTGTGTGCGCGCACGTGTGCATGTGTGTGTGTGTGCGTGCGTGCGTGCGTGTGTGTGTGTTCACTATAAACATGATCAGGGCTCTGTCCTCTTCACACCTGTGTGTGTGAGCTCATCACTGATACAGCTCCCTCTAGTGTGCACTGTAGTGTAGTGTGCTCAGTAGTGTGTTCTATAGTTCAGTTTGTAGTGCAGTGTAGTGTACTATTGTATTCACTAGTTTACTTTATAGTGTGTAGTATATTGTTCTGTAGTGTTTAGTGTGGTACAGTTTGTTCTGTAGTGTTTACCATAGTCTGATCTGAATGCTGTAGTCCAGGGATCACCAAACTTGTTCCTGGAGGGCCGGTGTCCTGCAGATTTTAGCTCCAACCCGAATCAAACACACCTGAACAAGCTAATCAAGATCTTACTAGGTATACTTGAAACATTCAGGCAGGTGTGTTGAGGTCATTTGAAGCTAAACCCTGCAGGGCACCGGACCTCCAGGAATGAGATTGGTGACCCCTGTTGTAGTCCGGTGTACTGTATTGTGCATGTATGTATGTAGTGTAGTGTGCACTATAGTCTGTGGTGTAGTTTGTATAGTGAAGTGTTCAAACACACATGAATGAAACATTATTCACAGGATCTGTTTGTGTTTACAGCTGGTGAGCGGAGATGATTTCTGCTGTAGTGTTATTGAGTGACGGAGTGTGTGTGTGTGTGTGTGTGTGTGTGTGTGTGTGTTTCAGACTCTGGTGAAGCGTCTCGGCTGACGGCTGCTCAGCTCAGATACAGTGAGTTCATCTCTACTATTATTATTATTGTTATTATTATCATCATCATCATCATCATGACTATATCTGAGGTCAGTGTGTGTGTGTGTGTGTTTCTCTGTCTGCAGTTCTCCTGCACAATGCCATTCCCTTCATCGGCTTCGGCTTCCTGGACAACGCCATCATGATTGCTGCTGTACGTCACGTCCACACTAGAACACTACTGAGGGAACGCTGATTTACCACACTAGAACACTACTGAGGGAACACTAGTGTACCCCACGCTCACTCTCACACATGAGTTTCTACAGTTGATCTTTTGTCTTATTGTGTTTGTCTTCACTTCTGATGATGTGTGTTGTGCTGTTTTTTAAGGGCACTCAGATTGAACTGTCCATCGGAGTGACACTGGGAATATCCACTATGGCAGGTACTGGGAAACACACACACAGACAGACACAGACTCGCTCTCACACACACACACACATGCACTCTCACTCGCATGCAGACACTTTCTTTCTCAGACACACACACACACACACACACACACACACACACACACACACACACACACACACACACACACACACACACACACACACACACACACACACACACACACACACAGTAGATCACACTGATTTCAGTGTTTGTGCTGTTTCAGCTGCGGCTCTGGGGAATCTGGTGTCAGATCTGGCTGGACTCGGGTAAACAACTCTAATACTGTGTGTGTTGGACTGCTGTGTGTGTATTTGAGTGCTTTGTGTGTGTGTGTGTGTGTGTTTTAGTGCTTTGAGTGCATGTGTGCAAGTAAATAAATGTGTGTGTGTGTGTCTGTGTCTGAGTGCTTTGAGTGTGTGTGCAGTTTTGAGTGCGTGCGTGTGTGTGTGTGTGTGTGCGCATCTAAGTGAAATTGTGCATGTGCGTATTTTTCTGTGTTTGAGTGTGCATGTGTGTGTTTAACCTTGTGTGTGTGTGTGCGTGCGTGTGTGTGCGTGCGTGCGTGCGTGCGTGTGTGTGTGCGTGCGTGCGTGCGTGCGTGTGTGTGTGTGCGTGTGCGTGTGTGTGTGTGTGTGTGTGTGTGTGTGTGTGTGTGCAGTTTAGCAGGTTATGTGGAGGCTCTGGCGGTGCGTTTAGGGATGCAGATTCCTGATTTAAGCCCCAGTCAGGTGGACATGTGGCAGACCAGAGTCTCCTCACACATGGTGAGAGTCAGAACCAACACTTATCTCTGAAGTTCACTTTACTTTATTTTATATTGTCATTTCAGCAAGCAAATCAATACTGATTTAATAATAAAATGTGGTCATATCAGTTTTATTTAATTTGGATTTTCTGTACCACTATTTTAGTTGATTCTTTTAAAAAAATATTTATTAAAATTACAAAGTTGTTATTTAATATAAAATGTATAATTTGTGTATTTTAATTCTTGTATAATGCTTAAAATAACTGATGTCATACAAATTTAAAGGTATTTCTGCTATTGATTTAAGTGTGTGTGTGGTTGTGTGTGTGTGTGTGTGTGTGCGCAGGGTAAAGCCATCGGCGTGGCCATCGGGTGTATTCTGGGAATGTTTCCGCTGCTCTTCTTAAGCGATGAGGAAGACAAGAAACCCACGAAAGACTCAAACTGACCTGCTTTTCACGGCATGACAGAAACTGCATTTGTTTTGCCAAAGCGTCTGAAGAAAATCATGCAAAAGAACAAACGTGCACACGGTAAATGGCATCAAAACGAAAAAAATATCATTAAACAGTAGAGCGTAGCAAAAAACCTTAGCTAGTAGTTAAACGTTTAATCTAGCGATGAAGAGTAGATGTGTTCTAATGCGCATGAGTTTGCTTTACGTTCCTCTTATAAACACTATTTTAAAGGCCCGATCACACCGAAAATGATAACGTTTTTATAATCATGTTTTAGAACGATGCTGAGGATTTTTAGCTGATGAATGATAAAAGCACTGACAGCCAATCAGAATCAGCGATGAACATTTAAAAAGACGGAACACTTTAAGACTGTTTACAGCTGCTCACTTCGTGCGTTTTTTTTTTCTGATCGAATAGCTATCTGATTGATTATGTGGTCAAGTGTAAATGGAATCGTAAATTGGTGTAACTTTAAATTTGCATATTACGTAAGATTTGAAGATCTGGCGCTACATTGGTTTAGCGGAGATGCATTTATGTGGTCAAGTGTAAATGGAAACGTTAATCGACATAACCTAGTTAAATTTGCATGTAGCACTAATTTAAAGATCCTGCGCTATATCGGTTTAGTGGAGATGCATTTATTTGGAAACAATAATTAACATTAATGTAACCTAGAAAAATTTTCATATTATCTGGGATTTGGAGGTCCCTCACTATATTCATTTAGCTGAGACATTTATGTGGTCAAGTGTAAATGAAAACGTTAATCAATATTACCTAGTTAAATTTGCAAATAGCACATGATTTGAAGATCCTGTGCTATATCAGTTTAGCGGAGACGCATTTATGTCGTCAGGTGCAAAGGGAAATGTTAATTGAAGTAATCTAGTTAAATTAGCATATAACGTGAGATTTGAAGATTCTACACTATATTGGTTTAGCGGAGACACATTTATCAGGTCAAGTGTAAATGGAAATAGTAATTGACATAACATAGTTAAATATGCATATAGCACGTAATTTGAAGATCCTTCGCTATTGGTTTAATGAAGAAGGATTTATGTGGTCAAGTTTAAATGGAAACGTTAATCGACTTAATCTAGCTAAATTAGCATATTACGTAAGATTTTAAGATCCGGCGCTATATTGGTTTAGTGGAGACATTTATGTGGTTGAGTGTAAATGGAAACATTATTTGACGATAATCGACGTAACCTAATTAAATTTGCATATAGGACAGGATTTTAAGATTTCGCGCTATATCGGTTTAGCAGAGATGCATTTATGCGGTTAATTGTAAATGAAAATGTTAATCGACGTAACTTAGTTAAATTGGCATATAACGTGAGATTTAAAGATTCTACACTATATTGGTTTAGCAGAGACACATTTATGTGGTCAATCGTAAATTGAAATGTTAATTCACGTAACATGGTTACATACGCATATAGCACGCGATTTGAACATCCTGCACTATATCGGTTTAATGAAGAAGGAATTATGTGGTCAAGTGTAAATAGAAACGTTAATCGACTTAATCTAGTTAAATTTGTTTATTACGTGAGATTTGAAAATTCTACACTATATTGGTTTAGCAGAGACGCATTTATGTGGTTGAGTGTAAATGGAAACATTAATTGACGTTAAGCGACGTAACGTAGTTAAATTTGCATATAGGACGCGATTTGAAGATCCTGCGCTATATCGGTTTAGTGGAGACGCATTTATGCGGTAAATGGAAACATTAATTGACATTAATCTACGTAACCTAAAAGAATTTGCATATTACATGGGATTTGAAGATCCCTTACTATATCCGTTTAGCAGAGACGCATTTATGGGGTCAAGTGTAAATGAAAATATTAATTGACGTTAATCAATGTAACCTAGTTAAATTTGCATTTAGCATGTTTTTAAGATCCTGCACTATATTGGTTTAGCTGAGATACATTTATGTGGTCAAGTGTAAATAGAAACGTAAAATCGACGTAACCTAGTCAAATTTGCATGTTACATGAGATTTGATTATTCTACACTCTGTTGGTTTAGCAGAGTCACATTTATGTGGTCGAGTGTAAATGGAAAGTTACTTGTCGTTAATCAATGTAACCTAGTTAAATTTGCATATAGCATGTGATTTGAAGATTCTACAGTATATTGGTTTAGTGGAGACGCATTTATGTGGTCAAGTGTAATGGGAAACGGTAATCGACGTAACCTTGTAAAATTTGCATATAGTGCAGGATTTGAAGATCGCTTGCTATATCCATTTAATGAAGACGCATTAATGTGGTTAAGTGTAAATGAATGGATGAAAGTGGTCAAGTGTAAATGAAAGCATGAACGCATGAAGTGACCATCTGTAAACTCTTAATAATCCGCATCCGCTAGTGTACACGCACATGTAGTCAGCATTGTAGTGCTCATTATTGATGTGAACGGGCCTCTTTTTGACTTTATGGTTTGATCTCTCATGTATATTTATATTGATTCTTGCGCTTTAGTTTGAGCAGCATGTTTTTCTGTAGATTTAGTGAAGGTTATGAAGTATTATTTTCATATTATCAGCTCAACTTAAAGAACATGCTAATATATTTGAGCTGGTTTTAGCGTCAGTAATGTTGGACTGTAACTGGAATGGCTGTAGTTTTATTGTGAACAGCACAAGCGTTCTCTCTCTCCTCATGTCCCATGATGCACCTGTCCTGATGAACCCACAGGTGTAGACGGAGGTACGGCTGCAGAAATGTGTTGAAAACAAACAGAACAAATGCCATAACGTTAGCTATGATTTATTGTTTTCTGACAGTCGTATTGGATGATGGAGATGTATAAAACCATTAATAGCTTACACTTATTTCACTTGACATGGAGGTATTTATTTATATTTAGTTGAAGTATTATCATAACTAAAACTGATTTTATTTCATATTTGACAGCATTTCACGTTGTTTATAAGCACTAAGTTGTTCATAATTTGAGTTCACTTTATTAAAATATATTAAGTAAAAATAAAATGACGTTTATTAAAAAATAACAATATTAATATTTCAAGAATATATTAGCAAAAAATGATAACTCTTTATACATTTTCATAAATCATTTATTTTTTTGCAAATACACTCTTCAATGCACAGCAAAAACATGATTTACGAAAATATAAAGAAAATAAGGTTGCAAATAAGTTCTTGATGTATTAATATTGTTATTGGTATTAATATTGTAATATTGTTTCCTGCATTTCTCATTAACAAAAACTAAAGCACTAAACTATAATCTATTTCCGTTTAATGTGTTGCAATGTTTCATTTTATTTTATTTTAAGTACTAAAGCAAGAATAAAAGCTTATTTTTGTTTAAGCAAGATCCCAGAATATTGCTCTAGTTTACGTTTATGTCACATAATAACTAAAACTAAATAAACTAAAAATGTTTGTACTTTTTTATTTTGGTTAATTGCTCAAATTTCTCATTTGAATAAGTTTAATTTAACAATTTATTAAAATAAATAAAAATGAGAAATCTTTGCAACTGGCTGAATTTTCTTAAGCTTTATAGTTATTTATTTGCGATATCAGACAACATTACTAATTTCCATTTGGTAAAAATACTCAAAAAAAAAATAAATCCATCAATAAATAAGTACAATTAAAAATAAATCAAGAAATAAGAATAAAACAACAGCAAAATAATTCATTTAACCACAACTAAATTAAAAACAAGATCTAATTGGAAACATCAGAGCTTGTGACAGAGCTCTGGCTGTTCATTAATGTTAATATATATTCATATACAGATGATCATCTCTCATGCTGATTTGCTGATATCTGACAGAATTACCTCTGGGTTCATGTTTGTTTTTTTGTGTAACGATCAGCTAACTTATGTGGAATATATATACTTATATAAACAAATACGCCCAAGAAGTGCAGTACTAGTTTAGCATATCATTATTAGACACTATGCATTCAAATATTCGTGTATATAATTCTTGCACAGCCGTCTCCGGTGGTCTACTGCAGCTGGAAATATTTTACAGTATTTTGCAAATTATTTTTGTGAAACTACATGGAATATTTGTACTTTTTATAACATCATTTGTCACTCCACAGAAGTGAAAACTCTTCAAGCACATGACTCTGAATATGGTTTAATTGTGTAAATGTTCTGAATGTACGTTGTTTTGGTGAACATGAAGCTCTAAATGTTCTTCTTGTTGCGTTTTGTTTTGTTTGTAACTCATGTTGATTTGGGTTCGGTTATTAGCAGCAGGTTCTCTTTATATTGAGTGCTGTTCAAATGAATTATAAGTTACACTTTAGTATAATGTTAACATGAACTAACAACAAACAGCTGTATTTTTAATTAACGGAGAGTAATAAACACTGCAACAAATGCATTTCTCATTGTTCGTTACTGCAGTACTAATGGGGTCTTACTGTAAAGCATTAACAAATTATGAATGAAACACACACACTGCAGATGATCTTAATAAAATGCCTTTATTGACAATATAAAAAAACACACTGCATTATTATTATTATTATTATTATTATATACAGTCCAGTTGTGTTCAGTCTCTAATTCTGAACACTTGACGAACAACAAACCAAACACAACAGATGCTAATGGGCGAGTTAAGGCGGGTTAACCAAACTTTGCATGTTTGTGTGCATAAATAAACACATCGATCAGCTAAACACCTCTGGAATACACACAGAATATCTCGGTTTTCTTTTTTAACGAGTGCTTCCAGAATATTTTCAGTACTGCTACATATGTGGATCATTAGTAGACAAATGAACACTGATCTCCGCTGTTTACAGCATATATCTACATTCTTAAAAATAAAGGTTCTTTATTGGCATTGATGAAGAATCGTTCAGATCTGTGGAAACTGTTTAGGATTTCTGGAGACTGAAGGGGGAAAAACACATCATTTACATATTTGGCTGCATCTCACGTGACTAGAATTCTAGAGTTAATGTTGTTTTTGTTTATTTAAATAGAAAAACACATTAACTGAACGGACCATCAGATTTAAAAAATATCCTACTGAAGGCCCTGATGGAGAAAGAACTTGGCCATGACATAATAAGTAGGTGTGGTTTATTATTTGGAGTGTAGAAATACTTTCTGTTTTATTATCTGGTTCATTTCTGGTTTTGTGTGAAGCCTCGTGCACACCTGGATGTTGATCGCTCTTGCTTATTGCCAGTACTTTTCTAGACTTTTTTTGCCAAATCAGTTTATACTGGTGATGAGCCGAATGAACGTACAAAATCACTCCCTGACACTAGATGGCGCTTAATGAAAAACAGAAATACTCCAGTACACAAGGTGGCGCTGCGCAACTTTACTCTTCAGACACTCGCTTGCTGCGCAGAAGTCGTCACTCTCATACATTATTCCTGTTCTGTTTATCCTCCTCGACTACTAAACACAAACACCTGCGCAAAAGTTTGCGGTAAAAAGTTAGAGGTCATGAAAGAAAATTACATGATGTAAATCCTAATTAATCTGCTCGGCTAAAGAGTGTTTTAGCTTAAACGCCACCAAGTTTTTATTGTAACTTCAACAGCTCAATGCTCGACAAAAGCCGTAGTCTCATTGATCGACCAGTTTTTTTTAATGCAGCGCGTCAAACTAATAATAAAAAAATGTGCCAGAAACATATAAAAAAATTAGATGTGACTTTTAAGTTTGTTGATTTGAGCATCGGTGTGCACACGCACAACAGCACCCTTCGTTAGTCACAATCCGCTAAACTTCGGTGATAATCACATGCGATAATCATCGGTGTGCACGAGTCTTAATGGTGAAAAACTCCCTGCACAGATTTCCGTCCTGTTCCAGCTGGTAAAACATGATCGCCACACAGGTTTATAAGTGCTTATTACAACTACAAAAGACAAGGAACCTGTTTTTACATGCAGAAATTCACTAATCTGACCACACCTTAAATATGGTTCTTTTATCAGTTTGATTGTTTGGGCAACCAATAAAGGTTCTTCTATGGCAGGGTTGTTCAAACCTGCTTCAAGAAAACCACTGTGACCTGGAGAGATTAGCTCTAGCCGTAATTAAACACCGCAAGCCAAGGTCTTCAGATTCTCTAAAAGGCCCTGGTATACTACAGACAAATCTTTTAAAATGCCAGTGTGTGAGCCCCTGCGAGTCTTTAAATCTCTCCGCGAGTGATCGTACAGGTGCGGATATATCTGCACCAGCTCTGCTACGCCACCCTCCAGTGTGTTCAAGCTTGCTGCTGTCTGACCTCCGTGAATATGAGATACAAATGAATCGAGTTCACACCCACTAATTGTGTATCATCACTGACCAATAGGAGCTCTACAGTTTTAGGAGCCAAAACGAACTCCCCCAGACTCAAATTGAACTTTGTTTTGATGGTCATTTCAATTCATACTTCATTTTTGTTTGAAGTATACCATGGCCTTAATGCTGGGTTGACCACACTTTGTGCTGAAGGGCCAGTGTCCCGCAAAGTTTACCTCCAAACACAATTAGACTTGAACCAGCTAATTAAAGTCTTAATAGTCATACTTGAAGTTTCCAGATAGGTGTGTTTAGGCTAGTTGCAGGACAGTGGCCCTCCAGGACAGTTTGGAAACTCTTGAGCTAGACTATACTAGAATCTTCCAGAAAGGTGTTTCTACAGCTGGGGTACCCAAATTCAGACCTGGAAGGCCAGTGTCCTGCAGAGTTCACCTCCAACCCCAATAAAACTCTCCTAAACCAGCTAATCAAGTAGTTACTGGGCACACTAGAAACCTTCAGAGAGGTGTGTTGAGGCAAGTTGTAGCTAAACTATTCAACATAGCAGCCCTCCAGTACTGAGTTTGGGCATCCTTGAACAAGACCATACTATAATCGTCCAGGCAGATGTGTTGGTGGTAGTTGAAGCTAAACTCTGCAGGACATCAGCCCTTCAGGACTGGGTTTGTGCACCCCTGCTCTGACAACTTTAAAAACCTGTCAGTATGTGAGCTCCTGTTAGACACCTCCCTGCCAGAAGGTGATTTATACCAAAGGTCCCCCTTGATTTGACCAATCCCTGCTCACACTGTGCGATTTGAGCCATGATCTGGTCGTCTGAGACAAATTTGGCAAATCCTGAAAGATTTCGGTAATCCTAGGCTAAAATCTTTGATCATTGGTTTGACCTGTTCACCTACAGCCTCTTAATGGCCATTGCGATCAGATTTTTCCTCTGATGAAGTTCTGGCAGATTCAGAAGATTTCAGACTCTTGCCTGATTCAGTTATGGTGAATCTGATGACACAATCAATGCGACAACTTCAAACCACCATGGGGAAATGCCAAATCACCCTTTTCTGGTTTTATTATTGAGGCAAGCTATGAGCCAGATTACCGCTACTGTTTGTTTATGTTTGCCGTTAAGTATAATGTCAGAACACGGGATAGTGAAAGTGTCACCTATGAATGATTTCAAACTCTACGCAAATTTTCTACTATGTCTGACTCGTCTTGATTATCGTTCAGTTTGGCATTATAAAAAACAGAGATCTTGCATTGTGACACTGGGATCATGTTTGTGCAGTCTGACATGCTACGATCCTTCAGCATTATAAAAAAAAATAATCACACAGTGTGAGCTGGACTTTAAGGCCTAAAAAGTCACTGCCCCCCATTAAAAGCAAGATCAGACACCCCTGTTCTGTCAATTCTGTATAATCCCCCACCCACCCCAACCCCTTAGAACCTTTAATTTTAAGAGTGCATTTCCTCTTCCTGTAACGAATAGTCGTCCTGCTCCACCTTCACTTGTCCGGCTGCGTCTGCATCCACCTGCTGGCCGCCAGACTCTGCACTGGTCTCGGGTGTCTGCTGACAGCGTGCCTGATGCTTGAGGAAACTGTCCCTCCAGACGATCTTCTTTCCGCAGACGCTGCACTCGTACGGCCGCAGGCCTCCGTGCGTCTTGACGTGTTTGGTCAGGTGGTGCTTCATCTTGAAGCTCTTGGAGCAGACGGGGCAGCTGAACGGTCGCAGGTTCAGGTGCTGCATTTTGACGTGGCGGTCGCGCATGCTCTTCAGTGTGTACGCTTTGCCGCAGTGACAGAAGTGGACTTTGGGCGTCGCAGAGAGAGGAGAGCACGGGGAGGACGAGGACGACTGCGAGACCCAGGACAGCTCAGACGGCAGCAGGGGGCGCTGGGAAATCTGCCCCGTTGCCTTCTCGATTTCATCATAGGTCTCGAAGGAGAGATCCGTTTTGTCGTCCTCGTCCAGCACTTTGTCATCTAGCGGCCATTCGGTGACGCTCTGCCACAGTCCGTCCGTCTCCTGCAGCGACTCCCTGCTCTCGCTTTCTCTAAGGCTGCCGTCCGGCTCGGCGACTCCTGAGAGAACACAAGAGCAGACAACAACAGTCAGAAACACCTCAGTGCTGCTCCGGCCATGTTTCCCCGGTGGACGGCAGCTAAACGGCAGTGATGAAGAAGCTCCACTCACCGGCCTGGTGCTCCTCATTCTTCACCCTCACTCTGTCCTCCTGCGAGGGTTCTCCCACTCCTTCATCCGCCTCCATCCTCCGCTGCTCCTCCTCTTCTTTTGATCCGCGTAGGCGAACTCTTATTCGGTGCCTCGTGGCAAAGTCTAACTCTGGCGGGCTGACGAGTGACGGCAGAGGTGCAGCGCTGCACCCGTGAACACTTGCTGCATTGGAGCCGCATTCAGAATCTGGTCGCAGGGGGAACGTCAGGGTGCTTCGGCTCCACCGGTTCTGCTGAGGGCGCCTCCATGTGGCTAGCGGTGGCAGTGCGCTGTGTGGTCTTTTCTCCAGAGTTTGTTCGGTCGTTGCGTCCTCGGGATCGGCAAAGCAGCAGTCTGAGCTACTGGGCGACTGGTGACTGGACGAAGTGGCGCCGCCGGGGCTGACCTGCGCTAGGGGTCGCGACCTCTTGAGGATATCCGTGCACTTGTCTACGATGTGCCACATCTGCAGGAAGCTGGCCACGGTGACATAGTTGATGATGTCATCACGTACTATACTGAGCTGACCGGTGTATGCAGAGTTTAAGACGCTCTCGAAGGCCAGAGGATCCATGACAGATGGCAGAGACACCGTGGTGACGTTCTTTAGCAGAACCTGCCAACAGCAGAACCGCAGTGTCAAGAACTAATCCAGATTGAGCTACGATGCTTTTACTTACTGCGTTAAGAGGACTACTCTGGTAATGCATGCTATTGACCTTATTGTGCAATGCAGAAGTGCGTTCATGACTATACATACAAAGTTGATTAAGAAAAATTATTAGTTTGCAACATCAAGCAGCATAACGAGCGTTTTAACGTCAGAATATAACAGTTCCCTATAGAGATGCTATTTTTATTAACTATTTTAAATTTATGTAATGATTATACTAAAACGAACGGGTCATAGATATTTTTTTTGGATCTGGAAAATCTGAAAACTATGATTTAGCTGTTGTAACTTTCCTCTCTCAACCTAACTAGCCAATAGCAGAACATCGTCCGTGGAGGCGGGGTTAAAGATAGTATGGCCCTATCTGATTGGTTAAATCTGGAAAACATTCTTTGCATGCAACACACAAATTTAATTGATCACACATTTCTGCGATATGAATGTTGCATATACTATTATTGTGTTAACGATTGGGTTTCGATATATTGTGCAGCTCCATTGCACTAGTATGCCACTCTTACTACTTTGTACAACACATTTCTGTGTTAGATATAATGAAAGTAAAGTCACTCATCAGCGTTAGCATTGTATTTCCTCTTTATTTCACACTGACTTAGTGCAGAAATTGTACTGTGAGCTGTTCAGCAACAGACAACCAATCAAACTGCTTCATTGTGTGCCTCATTAACATATTTGTCCAGCCGCAAAAACTCCCACGTAAACACGTACTATAGTATTTTTGAAACATACTATAGTAAAGTGTATTATACTGTATATATTATACCTGCAACTCTTTGTCAATGAATGCGGCAGAATACTGTAGTGTTAAATGCAGTGAACTCATCAACTGTAATAAATACTGTAGTATACTTTAGCTTTACTGCAGTAAACTGGTGTAGTGTAGTATAACATACTCCATAGTTGTGAAAAACTACAGTACTGGCTTATTTGTTTACTGTAGTAGTTGTGTTACCATAGTAACTGTAGAATCACCACACCAGATTAGTTACTATAGTTGTTGTTGTTACCATAGTAACTGTAGAATCACCACACCAGATTAGTTACTATAGTTGTTGTTGTTACCATAGCAACTGTAGAATCATCACAGCAGATTAGTTACTATAGTTGTTGTTGTTACCATAGCAACTGTAGAATC
Organism: Danio kyathit; assembly: GCA_903798195.1. Lineage (NCBI taxonomy): Eukaryota > Metazoa > Chordata > Actinopteri > Cypriniformes > Danionidae > Danio > Danio kyathit. Next base: position 85,424 of record LR812537.1, read on the forward strand.
ACCACACCAGATTAGTTACTATAGTTGTTGTTACCATAGTAACTGTAGAATCACCACAGCAGATTAGTTACTATAGTTGTTGTTACCATAGCAACTGTAGAATCACCACAGTGGATTTAATCAAGTGCTTTACTATAGTATGGGTGGAAAACACTGGTGTTTACTATATATTATTGTTTCATGTGGGTTACCGTTTCTTTTTTTAAATGACCTATTTTAAAGGCATAGTTCACTCAATTTTAGTTTACTCGCTAATTACCGACCCACAAGTAGTTCAAACCTTTATGAGTTTACATTTGAAGTAGATCAGTAGATATTTTATGTTATATTGTATTACCCACATTGACTTCCACACTAGGAAAAACAAATACTATGGTGGTCAAATGTTTACGTGTTTTCCAACATTTATCAAAACATCTTCTTTTGTGTTGAATGGAAGAAAGAAACTCATAAAGGTTTTGAACAAGAAAACCCTTTAAGAAGTATTTTAGTATCTCAACAAAACCACAGTAGTAGTCTGAAGAAGCAGGCTGTGTAGCATCTTCGGCTGTCAATCAAACTTCGGTCATTAATATGCAGATGAGCGGAGATTCACCTGGTCATGGAAGTAAGGTGAGGAGGCGGCCAGGACACAGCGGTGTGCCCGGAACACCTGTCCCTGCACCTGGATGGACAGGTCACACAGCTGGCCCTCCTCTCGCTGCCGGTTCAGGTTCTCCAGCACGGAGGCGCGGGAGTTCGGGAAACACACCTGCAGAACCGGGCCGGGCGGAGCGCTGGAGCGGCCGAACATCTGCTCCATCCTGCGGGCACAGAACACACAGACCGGCTGATCTCACCGGCTGCACAATCTACTGAGGTAAAGTTGAGTTTATATTCACACAGTGGTGGAAAGAGGAATGGAAAATCATACTCTGGTATAATAACATTACTAAGCCTAACCAAACATGTAGTGTGAATAAAAGTATCTGTTGTAAATATGACTCAAAGTATGAGTAAAAGTAGCCCTTTTAAAAGTACTCAAGAGTAGTGAGTATTGCACTGAAAGGCTATTTGTACATGTGTGTGGAAACGTAACATTCTGTAGTGCATTCAGTGATTGTGTATGGCCTTCTGCAGATTTCAGTCATCATTCAGTGGGCATCAGACTTCTATATCCTCTATAGCAGGGGTGGCCAAACCTTTTTCTTATAAAAGGCCAAACACCGAACTTGATGGAGGGATGTGGGCTGAATATATACTAAACCGAATACATCACTTTGTAGAACATTACATTGGCATGGGTAATTTCCCAATTTATTCACTAATATTTAAAAATAACATTAAACGTCGCTTTAAATGATATTAACTAATGCGGTATCATATTTAACATTTTATAATGAACTTATTATTACAGTAAAAGCATAATCTCATTTATACCAGAGGAGTTCAGTGCTGTAAACGCTGTCTTTGCCTTGATTTGCTCACTGATGTCGTCTGCATTGCTTTGTCATGTGACATTCTTTACATTTGAAGTCATTTAATTAAATCATTTAATTCCAGTTGATATTTTTGTAGCTCAGCAATAAAACAAAGAAACAAACGATTACGTTCAAATTGAAATAATGATCTCTGCCCCAACCTAGGGCCAGACAGAATCTGCAGACATCTTTTGCTATTTCTGCTGAGAGTTTTATAAAAAATCAGCAGATTTATGCGGAATTATTTTAGGAGTATCATAACTAAAAACTAATGAAATGTATGAAAAACATGAAATAAAAAAGACATTTTTAACTTGTATTTAATGTCTACAATGCAAATCCATCTAGATCCACTTATTTGGTAAACAAAGCAAGTCTCATATAATATCTCTACTACAAGACTGAACATATTTATTACTTTACACACTGTATTATAAATAAATCATATCAACATGTTCATATCAGTCAATAATATTACTGAAATTAGTTTAAAAACTGAATCCACATCCACATCATTCTCCCTCTCTTTTCAGATGGGATGATGGGCCAAATCAAAGGTTACCGCGAGTCTTACTTTGGCCATCTCTGCTCCATAGCCTTATTTTTATCAGTGATGTCCACTCTATAAACAGTCTCTCAGTCATTGTGTGGAATGATTTGTTATCTTGAGTAGGGCTGGGCAATTACTCAAAAAGTAATCGACATTCAGAACCTATAATCGATCAAATTTTTCCAGGACGATTTTTTTCAATTACTTTCCCTACCGCATGTGAAGTCACATGACCCTGCTCTTTTACGCCTTTTTTAAGGCTGATTTATACTCCTGCGGCCATGTACATCTGATCTGTTGCTTTTAGGCAATGTTGATCTTCAATAAATAATTTCTAAAAAATGAATCGCTTCCTGGCCATCTGATATTAGGCATGGATATACATATATATATATATATATATTGAGATTGTGATTTTTGAAAGTATTATAGCGCTTTGTAAAACGTTTATCATTACCATTTGTTGAGTCTCCCCATTCAGTTTGATAAAGCGATTGGACCCGGAAGGTCACCTCGCGTGACGTCACACTTAACAAGCGGACAGTTGTTGTGTTACCCTAGCAACTGTTGAATCACCACAACATATTAGTTACTAGTTATTGTGTTACCATAGCAACTGTAGAATCACTACAACATATTAGTATAGTTGTTGTGTTACCCTAGCAACTGTAGAATCACCACAACATAGTTACTACAGTTATTGTGTTACCATAGCAACTGTAGAATCACCACAACATATTAGTTGCTATAGTTATTGTGTTACCATAGCAACTGTAGAATCACCACAACATAGTTACTATAGTTATTGTGTTACCATAGCAACTGTAGAATCACCACTACATAGTTACTAGTTATTGTGTTACCATAGCAACTGTAGAATCACCACAACGTATTAGTTACTATAGTTATTGTGTTACCCTAGCAACTGTAGAATCACCACAACATAGTTACTACAGTTATTGTGTTACCATAGCAACTGTAGAATCACCACAACGTATTAGTTACTATAGTTATTGTGTTACCCTAGCAACTGTTGAATCACCACAACATATTAGTTACTATAGTTATTGTGTTACCATAGCAACTGTAGAATCACCACAACATAGTTACTATAGTTATTGTGTTACCATAGCAACTGTAGAATCACCCCAACGTATTAGTTACTATAGTTATTGTGTTACCCTAGCAACTGTAGAATCACCACAACATAGTTACTACAGTTATTGTTACCATAGCAACTGTAGAATCACCACAATGTATTAGTTACTATAGTTATTGTGTTACCCTAGCAACTGTAGAATCACCACAACATAGTTACTACAGTTATTGTGTTACCATAGCAACTGTAGAATCACCACAACGTATTAGTTACTATAGTTATTGTGTTACCCTAGCAACTGTAGAATCACCACAACATAGTTACTACAGTTATTGTGTTACCATAGCAACTGTAGAATCACCACAACGTATTAGTTACTATAGTTATTGTGTTACCCTAGCAACTGTAGAATCACCACAACATAGTTACAATAGTTATTGTGTTACCATAGCAACTGTAGAATCACCACAACGTATTAGTTACTATAGTTATTGTGTTACCCTAGCAACTGTTGAATCACCACAACATGTTAGTTACTATAGTTATTGTGTTACCATAGCAACTGTAGAATCACCACAACATAGTTACTATAGTTATTGTGTTACCATAGCAACTGTAGAATCACCACAACGTATTAGTTACTATAGTTATTGTGTTACCCTAACAATTGTAGAATCACCACAACATAGTTACTACAGTTATTGTGTTACCATAGCAACTGTAGAATCACCACAACATATTAGTTACTATAGTTATTGTGTTACCCTAGCAACTGTAGAATCACCACAACATATTAGTTACTATAGTTATTGTGTTACCATAGCAACTGTAGAATCACCACAACATATTAGTTACTATAGTTGTTGTGTTACCATAGCAACTGTAGAATCACCACAACATATTAGTTACTATAGTTGTGTTACCATAGCAACTGTAGAATCACCACAACATATTAGTTACTATAGTTGTTGTGTTACCATAGCAACTGTAGAATCACCACAACATATTAGTTACTATAGTTGTTGTGTTACCATAGCAACTGTAGAATCACCACACCAGATCAATTAGTGTAGTTGTGTGTTTTAATTTTAGTTGTTCAATGTTGATCATCAATAAATAATCATAGATAATAGATAGTGTGTCTTTCCTTCAATTATTGTAAAATCAAGTAATATTTAATGTGCAAAATTTGTCAGTAAACTATGAGAACAAAAACAATACTATAAAATATGAAAATAAATAAAACAATCGTTCATTAATCGTAATCAAGTTAAAATGTTTAATCAATCGAGATTTTGATTTTAGGCCAAATCGCCCAGCCCTAATCTCAAGGTTGTATTATATGATGCAATTTTTCTGCAATTTGATTGGACGGTAATCACAGCACTGATTATTCTACTTTAGTCAATGACTGCCGATTGAAGGTAAATTAGTGGAGTAAACATACGGATACAGCACTACAAATGTACTCAAGTAAAAGTACACGATTCCTGAGAAAACCTACTCAATTATAGTGATTTGAGCGTGTGTTACTTCACACCACGCTATAGTTTATATCGTTTACCACGCTACTCTGATGAATAGACTGATTTAGTAGACTGTGAACCATGATGTACTTTGAAAGTCATCAGCTGATAATATGATTTCCCAGTTTAGAATTTGCAATGAATTATATTTCTGAACTTATATTAGTAAGTCTGAATGTAAATCCAGCTTCATCCCAATGCTCAATCTGACACGTTTCACCTAATAAAACAGGGGTAGTGCATCTTGTCAGCTTCAGATGTCTATCAGAATGAACTACCACCTTAAATAAGGGTGTAGAAACAGGGATATCTTCAAATAATGGGGGTAAAGTTGGTTTTATATTCACATATAGTAGAAAAAGGGGAAGCACATCTCGTCAGCTTCACATGTCTATCAGAGTAAACTACCACCTTCAATATTTTAATTTAGTTTCTTTTAAAGAGCGGTGACATCTGAAGGTGACACGGTGTTTGTACGCCTTTATTTAAGCTGGTAGTTCATTTCTGACAGACATTAAAGCTGATAGGATGCACTACCCCTGAAACATGACAGATATAGAGCCTCCATTAGCACATCCAGAGGTAGCACAGACCGGCAGAACACCATCCAGCCACACAACAACACCATCACTACCTCCACATTACACCCAAACATGCTGATATATCGCGATATCATAAATAATACAGCACATTCATCATCATAAGTCCCGCAGATATGATGATGATGTGTGTTTACAGGAACATGCGACACAGCTCCGCTCGAGCACCGCTCCGCCATCCGCGCGCACCACACACGCTTTAATGAGCTGCTAATGTGCTCATGTACACATTATTAATTACTGATCCGCGTTATGAAACCGAATATGAACGTATTTATAATCTCACCTGCGTTCACCGTGATGGAGCTCTGCGGAACAGCGACACAGACACGCCCCCTTCCGGAAGATACGCCCTATTAGGAACTAAATAGCTAACATTACGTATTTGTATTTTTAAGTATCTTTTTGTAGATCGATGGGCATATGGATTCATAATATTAGTGCATTGCCGCCATCTCTGTATAAATGTTTTGTTTTTTATGATGTTTTATTTTATGTATAATTAAAACTAAAATCTGAAATGTAGTGGCTGAATAAACGGCACGCGTGTGTGTGTGTTTAATGTATTTTAATGTAACATATGCTGCAGGTTCATCTGTACAGCGTGTATAGGACAGTGTGTGCCTACTGCTGTAAGCCAATCCCGCTGCAAAGAAGGTCGAGCTCATGAATATTAATTATGTCAGGACGCAGGACGCTTTTGCGCGAAGCGTGTGCGTGGGTTATTAATATTAATGAGCTGTGCTGTGTTGTGCTGCGCGTGCGCCACCTGCTGTTCGCAAACATACAGTTAAAAACTTCCCAATTAGTAGATAATTACTAATACATTTTTTACTTCTTGTTTTATTATTGTAGACGCTCCCAACTGAGAAACTAACACCTTTTACTCTTTATTTGACCCAAAGTTAAAAAAATTTACATTATTATTTAATGTAAATAAATAAATAAACAAACAAATAAATAATGCATCTAACAATAATGAGTCAATAGTACACCTAACAGCACACAATATAACGCAAGTCAAAATAATATTTAAATAATAAAAAATGCTTAAACCTAAAATAATAAATAATCATCTATATAAATCAAATATATTTTATTACAACGATTAATGTAAAATATTAACATAATCAACAATGTTTAAATAAAATAAATACTCAACTATAGTTACAAAATATATTGGCAATAAAAACAGATGTTTAATTATGATGATACACTATCATCGTTTCTTCTTTATAGTTTCCCGGCGACATTTAATGTGATGAAGCTCGACTTGTTCATTGCTCATTACTAGTTTATGTCTATGACTTCACTGTTCTTGTATTATTCTTCAAAGTGGAGGGGCCGCACCTGCCGGTAGCGTCATGACGTCACTGCGCGTTCGGTGAGTGTGCACGCGCGCGCGGCCCGGGTTTTTACCGCAATGCATCAGTCGGAGCGTCACCGGGAGCTCCAGAACTCCGCGACCGCCTGAACGAGCCGCGCATGATGGCGATTCACCGACACCGAGCACCGATAACCGGACTCACGAGCAGGAGGAGCGCCTGAGGAGCAGCACAAGGCGAGTACAGCATCTGTGTGTGTGTGTGTGTGTGTGTGTGTGTGTGTGTGTGTGTGTGTGTGTGTGGAGACTGAGAGGATGCGCTGCACACACACACACACACACACACACCTATCTGCGCACACATATAAACACACACCCATACACACACACTCATCCACACAGACACATAAACACACTCTACAATACACACTTATGTACACACAGAGACACAAATTTATAAAAACACTTATTTATACACACAACACACACATACACAAGTAAAAACACATCTACATAGACACATATAAACACACTCTACACACATACATGGATATCTACACACACACACACACACACACACTTGTCTGTATTCAGACAAACACACATATACACTATCTATACACAGCTTGCACACTCATCTACACACACCTTATAAATATTCTATATCCAAACACACACACACACGTAAATAAATTAGTGAATGTGTGTAGTTTGACTTTAAGACTGAGTGACTGGGCCCAGCTGTGTGTGTGTGTGTGTGTGTGTGCGTGTGTGTGTGTGTGTGTTACACAGTATTTCTGCACACTCATCATGGTTTATGCTTCTCTTCAGGTTCTTCAGAGAATGTGGATCAGCAGTGAGACAGAAGACTGAACACACACACACACACACACACACACACACACTCTCTCTCCGTCTGCTGTCTGCCTGAGTGCTCGTCTGTCCGTCCATCCGTCTGCGTCCGCCATGCAGGAGTGTGTGCGGCACCTGCTCATCCTGTGTGTGTTCTGCGCACTCTTAGGTCAGTCTGGGCTCTGGAGACACACACACACACACACACACACACACACACACACACAGAGGGACAATGCACAGATACTAAAATAGACAGCGTCTGAAACTTCAAACACTACAGTACTGTACATGAAGTTATTTATGACGGATGCTAGTGTGATGCAGTCTAGAAACAATAATGGTGTGTGTGTGTGTGTGTGTGTGTGTGTGTGTGTGTGTGTGTGTGTGTGTGTGTAGAGAGAGAGTTGCATTAGTGGGTCAGGTCAAGGTTTTTTATAGTTTGATTTGAGGATGATGGAATCTAAATTATTGAACACAGTTGTGTTTTAAGTTGCATTGTGTGTGTGTGTGTGTGTGTGTGTGTGTGTGTGTGTGTGTGTGTGTGTGTGTGTGTGTGCGTGTGTGTGCGTGCATATCTTGTGTGTTTGCGTGTCTGTGTATGACATGTTTGTTTTTATGATATATGTGTGTGTATGGTGTGTGTCTCTGTGTGTGTGATATGATGTGTCAATATATGATATGTGTATAATTGTGTGTGTGTGTGTGTGTTTGCAAATGTGTGATACGTGATGTGTGTATATGAAATGTGTATGATAGATGTGTGTGTGTGTATGATATAGGTGTGTATATAATATATCATGTGTGTGTGAAGAACGTCACTGTGTCTCAGTGGTTAGCACTGTCGCCTCACGGTAAGAAGGTCTCTGGTTTGAGTCCCGGCTGGGTCAGTGTGTGTTTCTGTGTGGAGTTTGCATGTTCTCCCCGTGTTGGTGTGGGTTTCCTCCGGGTGCTCCGGTTTCCCCCACAGTCCAAACACATGCGCTATAGGGGAACTGATCAACTAAACAGGCTGTAGTGTATGAGTGTGTGTGTGAATGAGTGTGTATGGGTGTTTCCCAGTACTGGGTTGCAGCTGGAAGGGCATCCGCTGTGTAAAACATATGCTGGAATAGTTGGCGGTTCATTCCGCTGTGGTGACCCCTGATGAATAAAGGGACTAAGCGGAAAAGATGAATGAATGAATGTGTGTGTGAAATGATGTGTGTGATATTTGTGTGCCTATGATGTGTGTGTGAGATACGATGTGTGCACATAAAATGTTTATGATATATGATGACTGTGCGATTTGAAGTGTATATATGTATATGATGTGTATGTAATGTGTGTGTGTGTGTATGTAATGTGTGTGTGTGTGTGTGTGTTTCAGTGTGTGTGTGCCGCGGGGCGTGTGCAGAGGTGGACTCCGACACAGAGGCAGTGGCGGGTCAGGGCTTCACTCTGGGCTGCATCTCCTGTAAGATGCGTGGAGAAGTTGAGGCCACAGCTACTGTAGACTGGCTCTTCAAGGCCCGCGGGGAGGCCGACTTCGTGCACGTAAGTCCACACACACACACACACACACACACACACACACACACACACACACACACACACACACACATTAAATATAATTCCAAATCATAAAAAGTTGGGACAGTATGGAAAACACAAATAACAGAGAAAGAAAAGATCTCCAGATGGACCGTGTGTTTGATCAGACCATATGAACACAGATTATCTGCTGTTGTGTCTGCTCAGCTTCACCTCATGTGTAGATCTCCATCCTCTCCTGTCACTCAGAGCTGCAGCACACTCCAGAAACAGAACAGGAGCAGGTTAGGGCAGTGATCAGGTCACCTGCTGAATAATGATGTGATGTGACACAGCTGATGTCCACTGTGATTTGGTAAAGGAGCATTAAGAAAGGTCTAGTCGTTTAGGAGCAGAGATGGGCAGAGGATCGCCAGTTTGACCACAAATAGGAGAGAAAATGTCTGAGCTGTGTGAACACAATGTTCCTCAGAGAAAGAGAGGAAGACATGTGGATATTTCACCTTCAGCAGTGCAGAACATCATTAAAGACTGAAGGAATCTGGAGGAGTTTCAGTGTAAAGGACAAGAGCGCAAGCCTAAGCTGAACAACCGTGACCTCCGAGCCCTCAGGGGGCGCTGCATCAAGAATCCTCATTCATCTATAAGCCAGATCACCACATGGGCTCAGGACTACTGCGGTAAACCTGTCAAGTACCACAATACAGAGTCACATCCACAAACGCCAGTCAGTACTGTACTGCGCCAAAAGGAAGCCCTATGTTAACAGTGTCCAGAAGCGCAGTCCACTTCTCTGGGCTCGGAGGCATCTGGGATGGAGCATCACACAGTGGAGACGTGTACTGTGCTCAGATCAAGCAGTGTTTCAGGTGTTTTGGGGAGAAATGGACACCGTGTGCTCCAGGCCAAAGAAGAAAAGGATCATCCAGACTGTTTCCAGCAACAAGTCTAAAAGCCAGGCTCTGTCATGGTCTGGGGTTGTGTCGGTGCCCTTGGTAAAGGTAACCTGCTCTTCTGTGATGCTCCATTAATGCTGAACAGCACAGAGAGATTCTGGAGCTCAATATGCTGCCTTCTTCTCCAGAGACGCCCTGCAGAGTTCAACAAGACGATGCTGAAACCACATTCTGCACATTACAGAGTCCTGCTGCAGAGGAAGAGAAGACAGATACTGGACTGGCCTGCCTGCAGTCCCGACCTGTCTCCAATAGAGAATGTGTGGCACAGAATGCAATAATGAAGACCCCGTACTGTTGCCCACTTTAAGACTTGTTTGCAGGAGGAATGGGACAGAATCACAGCTGAAACACTTCAGCACTCGCTGTCTTCAGTCCCTAAACACCTTGAAGTGTTGTGAACAGGAGCAGCAGCATTACAGAGCGGGAAATGCTTCACTGATACAGCTGCTTCTGAAAAGTGTTGCAAGAACCAGAATTGTAAATGTGTTTATTTAGAAAACAAAACAATAATAATCATGAGGAACACATTAATAATGTTTAGAATTTGGAAATCAATTCCTTTTTTTTATTTGTATTTTTCATGCTGACCCTGCTTTTTCTGATTTGGGGTTTTAGTTATCATATACACACTTAAAATCACACACACACACATCATTTATCAACACTTGGGGGATGATTCTGATCAATAAAATGTAAATACTTTGAATTTAGTGTAAATTAATCACACTTAATGTTAAAATGTAAAAGAATACTAGTGCTTATATCTATATGTGTGTGTGTTTAAAGCAGTGTGAGGTGTTCTTCTGATTATGGGATGTCTGTCTGCTGATACTGTATGTGCTCTGTGTGTGTTGGTCAGATCTACACGTATGATGGCTCCTCTAAGAACATCATCGATGAGCGTTTCCTGGACCGTCTGGAGTGGCACGGCAGCAAGAACACACTGGACCTGCAGGACGCGTCTGTCGACATCACCAACGTCACCTTCAACGACTCCGGCGTCTTCCGCTGCGTCTTCAACCGCGTGCTCATCTACGAACACTACGAGTTCTCCAAGGTCACCAGTAAAGACGTGCACCTGACCGTGGTGGCTAAAGGTACAACACACACACACACACACACACACACAGAGACAATTCATCAAAAATAATAATGTACACTGCAGAATTTCAGCTCATGTTACATACCAAAATGTGTGTGTGTGTGTGTGTGTGTGTGTGTGTGTGTGTGTGTGTGTGTGTGTGTGTGTGTGTGTGTGTGTGTGTGTGTGTGTGTGTGTTTCAGCCACTCGAGGCACCGCGTCGATCGTGTCTGAGGTGATGATGTACGTCTCCATCATCGGTCTGCAGCTCTGGCTCCTGGTGGAGATGATCTACTGCTACAGGAAGATCGCAGCAGCGGGAGAGGAAGCTCTGAGAGCCAGCGCGTCAGTCTCACACACACACACACACACACACACACACACACACACACACACACACACACACCATATATACAAGTGCAGTGAGTGAGTGTGTGTGTGTGTGTGTGTGAGAGAGAGAGTGTGTGTGTTTATGTTGTAAGCGTGACTTTAACACTTGTATTGTTCTTCAGGATTGTGTGTAAAGTTGTGTGTGTGTGTTCTGTTCCAGGGCGGAGTATTTAGCGATCGCGTCTGAGAGCAAAGACAACTGTGCCGGTGTGCAGGTAGCAGAATAACACAGGTGAGAACACCGCTACAGCTACAGATATGCATCTACACATATACATCTATAGCTACATATACATTTACACATCTATGACTACGTCTATTCTCCATCTACATCAACACATCTATATCTACTGTAACACATCTCCATCTACCCCTCCATATACACTATATCTATCTACATTTACTTCTACACATCTACATCTACAACTACACTTCTGCAGCTCACAGAAGCTAAGCGGCTCAGGCTGGTCAGTGGGTCATTGGGTTCTTGGAAATCTCATCGTGATGTCTGAGAAATATCTGGACATTTAGATGAGTTTAAGGGTGTCTGCAATAAGACTGTGGTGCCGTGTAATCTGCTGCAGTATGTGAGCATTAGAGCAGCAGTGCATGTTGGTGCGTGGCCTGTGACTGACCGTGTTGTGTTGTGTGTCTGCAGGTGTTTCTTCCTGGATCCTCCATCCTCACATCCTTCCTCATGTTTTTCTAATGGTTTCTTACCTCTCCAATGACTCTCTGCGCATGATATTTTCTGCTATGCATGGATGAATCCCTCACACGCCGCTCTGGAGCTGCACAGACCTGCTGACCGAGCGCAAACCTCCACAGACAACATGATCAGCACAATACTTCTCCATGATGAATACTCCACAGAGAAAATTAGCCTCGCAGTACTCCTCCATGATGAATACTCCAACACAGAGAGTATGAGCACTACAATACTCCTCCACAGAGAAAAGTAGTGCCACAATACTCCCAACACCTCAAACACAAGCGCTGCAGTACTCCTCCACAGGAAATACTTGCGGCGCAGTGCTCCACAGTGAATAGTTACGGTGCAATACTCCATTACAAATATCTGAGGCGCAAAACTTTACGGCGAATATTTGCGGCGCAATACTCCACCACAGCCAATACTACAAAATCTAATGCCGGAATACTCCACCATAGCAAACAATACTCCACCATAGCAAACAATACTCCACCACAGCAAACAATACTCTACCACAGCAAACAATACTCTACCACAGCCAATACTATGAAATCTAGTGCCGTAATACTCCACCACACCAAACAATACTCTACCACAGTGAATACCTTTGGCGTAGTACTCCTCCACAGGAAACACAATACTCTAATACATGCAGTGCAATACGCCACATCAAAAACTAGTGCCACAATACTCCTTCACATTGAATACTTGCAGCACATTACTCCTCCACTGGAAATGTTTGCGGTGAAGTACTCCACAGTGAATAGTTTTGGTGCAATACTCCACTACAAATGTCTGTGACGCAAAGCTCCACATCGAATACATGTGGCGCTATACTCCACCAGAACAAACACTTCCAGAGCAATACTCCACAGCGAATATTGCATCACAAAATACTCCACAACAAATACTTGTGGCTCAATACTCCTCCACAGCGAATACTCCCAGCACAATATTCCACATTAAATACTTGCTGTATGATACTCCATATTGAATACTGTGGGGCAGTACTCCTCCACAATAAACACTTGCAGTGCAATACTCCTCTACTACGAATACTTGCAGCACAAAACTATTCACAGCAAATACTAGGGCCACAGTACTCCACCAAAGTGAGTATTAGTGCTGCAAATCTCCAAAGTGAATAATACTGGAGCAATACTCTACAGTGAAAACTAGTTCAATTGTACTCCTGCACTGGAAACAACACTCCACCACACCAAACAACACTCCACCACACCAAACAATACTCCACCATTGCAAACAATACTCCACCACACCAAACAATACTCCACCACAGCAAACAATACTCCACCATAGCAAACAATACTCCACCACACCAAACAATACTCCACTACACCAAACAATACTCCACCATAGCAAACAATACTCCACCACACCAAACACTACTCCACCACACCAAACAATACTCCACCATTGCAAACAATACTCCACCACACCAAACAATACTCCACCACAGCAAACAATACTCCACCACACCAAACAATACTCCACCACACCAAACAATACTCCACCACACCAAACAATACTCCACCACACCAAACAATACTCCACCATAGCAAACAATACTCCACCACACCAAACAATACTCCACCATAGCAAACAATACTCCACCACACCAAACAATACTCCACCATAGCAAACAATACTCCACCACAGCAAACAATACTCCACCACACCAAACAATACTCCACCACACCAAACAATACTCCACCACACCAAACAATACTCCACCATAGCAAACAATACTCCACCACACCAAACAATACTCCACCATAGCAAACAATACTCCTCCATAGCAAACAATACTCCTCCATAGCAAACAATACTCCACCACACCAAACAATACTCCACCATTGCAAACAATACTCCACCATAGCAAACAACACTCCACCATAGCAAACAATACTCCACCATTGCAAACAATACTCCACCACACCAAACAATACTCCACCACACCAAACAATACTCCACCACACCAAACAATACTCCACCACACCAAACAATACTCCACCACACCAAACAATACTCCACCACACCAAACAATACTCCACCATAGCAAACAATACTCCACCATAGCAAACAACACTCCACCACACCAAACAATACTCCACCATAGCAAACAATACTCCACCACACCAAACAATACTCCACCACACCAAACAATACTCCACCACACCAAACAATACTCCACCACACCAAACAATACTCCACCATAGCAAACAATACTCCACCACACCAAACAATACTCCACCACACCAAACAATACTCCACCACACCAAACAATACTCCACCACACCAAACAATACTCCACCATTGCAAACAATACTCCACCACACCAAACAATACTCCACCATTGCAAACAATACTCCACCACACCAAACAATACTCCACCACACCAAACAATACTCCACCACACCAAACAATACTCCACCATAGCAAACAATACTCCACCACACCAAACAATACTCCACCATAGCAAACAATACTCCACCACACCAAACAATACTCCACCACACCAAACAATACTCCACCATAGCAAACAATACTCCACCATAGCAAACAACACTCCACCACACCAAACAATACTCCACCACACCAAACAATACTCCACCACGGCAAACAATACTCCACCACACCAAACAATACTCCACCACACCAAACAATACTCCACCATAGCAAACAATACTCCACCACAGCAAACAATACTCCACCATAGCAAACAATACTCCACCATAGCAAACAACACTCCACCACACCAAACAATACTCCACCACACCAAACAATACTCCACCACACCAAACAATACTCCACCATTGCAAACAATACTCCACCACACCAAACAATACTCCACCACACCAACAATACTCCACCACACCAAACAATACTCCACCATAGCAAACAATACTCCACCACACCAAACAATACTCCACCACACCAAACAATAGTCCACCACACCAAACAATACTCCACCACACCAAACAATACTCCACCACACCAAACAATACTCCACCATAGCAAACAATACTCCACCATAGCAAACAACACTCCACCACACCAAACAATACTCCACCACACCAAACAATACTCCACCACACCAAACAATACTCCACCACACCAAACAATACTCCACCACAGCAAACAATACTCCACCACAGCAAACAATACTCCACCATAGCAAACAATACTCCACCATAGCAAACAACACTCCACCACACCAAACAATACTCCACCACACCAAACAATACTCCAATATAGCAAACAATACTCCACCACACCAAACAATACTCCACCACAGCAAACAATACTCCACCACACCAAACAATACTCCAATATAGCAAACAATACTCCACCACACCAAACAATACTCCACCATAGCAAACAATACTCCACCACAGCAAACAATACTCCACCACAGCAAACAATACTCCACCACACCAAACAATACTCCACCACAGCAAACAATACTCCACCACACCAAACAATACTCCACCATAGCAAACAATACTCCACCACACCAAACAATACTCCACCACAGCAAACAATACTCCACCATAGCAAACAATACTCCACCACACCAAACAATACTCCACCATAGCAAACAACACTCCACCACACCAAACAATACTCCACCATAGCAAACAATACTCCACCATAGCAAACAACACTCCACCATAGCAAACAATACTCCACCATAGCAAACAACAATACTCCACCACACCAAACAATACTCCACCACACCAAACAATACTCCACCATAGCAAACAACAATACTCCACCACACCAAACAATACTCCACCATAGCAAACAACAATACTCCACCACAGCAAACAACACTCCACCACACCAAACAGCACTCCACCACACCAAACAATACTCCACCATAGCAAACAATACTCCACCATAGCAAACAATACTCCACCATAGCAAACAACAATACTCCACCACACCAAACAATACTCCACCATAGCAAACAACACTCCACCACACCAAACAATACTCCACCTTAGCAAACAATACTCCACCACACCAAACAATACTCCACCACACCAAACAATACTCCACCACACCAAACAATACTCCACCACACCAAACAATACTCCACCATAGCAAACAATACTCCACCATAGCAAACAATACTCCACCACAGCAAAAAATATTCCACCATAGCAAACAATACTCCACCCCACCAAACAATACTCCACCATAGCAAACAACACTCCACCACACCAAACAATACTCCACCATAGCAAACAATACTCCACCCCACCAAACAATACTCCACCATAGCAAACAATACTCCACCCCACCAAACAATACTCCACCACAGTGAATACCTTTGGTGTAGTACTCCTCCACAGGAAACACAATACTCTAATACATTCAGTGCAATACGCCACATCAAAAACTAGTGCCACAATACTTGTCCACATTGAATACTTGCAGCATAATATTCCACCACAACAAATACTTGCAATTCAATACTCCACACCGAGTACTGCATCACAATATTCCATAACAAATACTGTGGAGCAATACTCCTCCACAATAAATACTTGCGGTGCAATACTTCTAAATACTTGCGGCAACGTAGAAACACAACACTCTAATTCATGCAGTGCAAAGCTCCACATCAAAAACTAGTGCCACAATACTCCAGACTAAACACTAGCGACGTAATACTCCTCCACAGCAGACTCAAGCGGCGCAATACTCCCAGTTTGCACTAGAGGTCAGCCAAAAGCCGATCTCGTCACATATCAGGCCATATTTAAATATATATCTCGAAGTATACATGTTACACTTAAGCCAAATGCCATGCAATGCTGTAGTTGCATGAGCCATCATGAATGTGAATGCAGTTTCTACACATTTATATGCAGAGAGCAGACGGCAGTGTTTATTTATTGTAGATTCTCTGTAAACGAGCTTGATAGGGTTTTTAATGAAGTTTTAGTGTTATCACACACACATGCGGTGCAATAAGAGAATCGAACTGTATTTCCTGAATGTAGCACTCGATGGATTGATCGCCACTACTTTGTGCTGAAATGCATTGTGGGTAAGTGCATTAAGGCGTCTGATGGCTGCTGGAACGCCGCTGTTTTAATGCATGCCCACACTGAAGATCCAGAACAAACCTCCTCACTGCAGACCTGCTGACGCACCAGTGCATGCTGGGAAACGCAGTGCTGGTGGGCGGAAGCAGAGAGACGTGTGCACATTAAATCAATCCTGTGGACTGGTGGTTTTAAATGGAAACCAGTGAATAAATAACTGTGCAATAATGGAGCAGAATGTTGAAGAGCAGCGTTTATGAATAATCATGCTTCATTGCTGTGTATGACTGCATGAACTCATGTTAATGTACAGCACTCCAGCGTATACTAAAACTACAACCCTAACAAAGCTTTTATTAATGACACACAAATGACCTTTTATTTATAAAATTAAGATAATAAAGATACTTTGCCAAGGCAACTTCTCTCATTTTTATTTTCTTGATCTACTGAAATTATTAAAACGTAAACTAAATATAAAGAATGAAAATAGCAAAATAACTTTAATTAAGATTAATATAATGCTGAAACAACCCTTAAAGTATTTGTACATTAACTGTGTTCAAAAAACAGTTTTGTTAATCATTTGTGAAAGAAATGTTTTTATAAGTATTATAATAATGTAGTCAAGGAGATTAAAAATCTGCGTATTTATTATAAACGCAGACTAACATGAGTAAGTGTTTTTATTCTGCATATTTTCTGTAATTATAAAATACAAAATGTAGCTATAATGCAAAATAAACCGTTCTGTGGATTCCACCGGCTGAATCACACTTTGTAATTGAAATTGAATAAATATTTTATTATTTTATTTATTTTTTAATACAGTCAGTAGCCAAAGTATAATTAAATATGAAATGAGTTTGTGTGAAATAATAAATCAATATAAAAATAAATCAATAATTACTAAAGGACATGAAAATGCTTTTTATCACCCACCTTGTTCAGATTTGATTTGGTGTTAGTGGCATGATTATTAGTGAAGTTTACCAGCTGCTACAGTATTTTACCGCTGTATTATGCACTAAAATGATTTATTCAGATTTATTCTAATAATTTCTGCTAATGTTTTTTTATTTAGTTATGAGTTCATGTTCGTTCCTCTGTCCTCGTCCTGCAGGATGTGACATCAATCTGGAGCTGAAGGTTATAAGGAAACTCCAAACACTCATATATTTTTAGTAGAAATTACAACTTAAAATTACATATATTCAGTCTTTTTGACTCGCCATCACCAAAGACTGTATTTAGCCATATTTCTGTGACCAAATCTACTCCGAAACTAGAAGTCGCCTTTAATTCAGAGTAATTTAATAACACTTCATACATTTTTTTCTATATTATTATTAAAATCGCAATGTATTCAAAATAAAAAAGCTGTAACTCTTGGAAATGTTCAATATTTATTGATTTTCTTTTATGCTTCAGAATCTGCCTCCTATCACTAATAAATAATTATAAAAAAAGCTATATTTAATAGACTTTTAAAGGTCACTTCAGTCACAGCATTAGAATATATATTTACATTATTTCATAGATCAAAACGGTCTTGTTCTTAATCCTGTCACTGTAGTCAACTGTGGTAGCATCTTTACATTAGGCAGAAGGGTGGAGAGGAAGGAAATGTACATGTGTGTGTGTATATGTATACTTTACACTTTTATGCTTCTCCTATTATGTGCCTATTGCTGTTACTGTTTTTAAGCTCTTACCGTTTGTTTATTTATCTTATATTATTTTATTTGTTTTTATTTTTTCTCTCTGTAAAGCACTTTGTGCAGCCTTGTGGCAGTTGGAAACGTGCTATATAAATAACTTGAACTTGAACTATAGCCTAGTTCATTCTAAAAAACACTATATTCGCCTATAGACCATTTTGGGGGGATGTAAACAAAAACAGTGGTCCCAGTGTATTTCCTGTTTTACATTTTAACTTCTACAGCTTCCGGCCAATGACAAGCCCACATTGAAATGGTCTATGGGTTTTTCATGGGATATTATCACTCTACATTGCCCGCGTATTTCTTTAATTGACCGTTTACTGTCTTTAACCGTCTTTTGCACATTTTCGCGCGCTCTGTATGGATCAGCTCACTCATTGGACGGCGCAGTGCGTGCGCGCGTCAATAGTTAATTTAAATAATTGTGATTACAGGTGTTCAGCTTTGTGTTCGACAGAAAAAGAAAGGAGTAAAGGGTGAGTAGATGATCACAACTTTTATTCTTGGGTGAACCATTTTCCTGAATGTCTCTTCATTGTGATGTGCAGTCTATAAATCAAACATCTGAGAATTAAAGTTAAAATGTTTGTTCAAGTATGTAACCCTCAGACGAAGCTTCATGTAAAGGTCAACAACATGTATTATTTTATTTTTAATGTCATGCTAACGGTTTTGACCTGATGTCCATTAAAATCATCCAAGTGAAATCAATGAAATATTAATGATTTTTTATTTGCTCTCAATTATGAAGCCCTAAATGGAAGATTTACTGTCATCTTTCTGAAATGTGGAACATAATTGAGGAGGTCTCAGGGGTGGGTTTAGTGATTTGGGGACCCCCACAGTCCTGCACCCTTTGTACTTTTATTTATTTAGCTGTTTTGTTCTTACAGTATATCTTCTTTTCTCTACATTTTAAATGACTTGTTTTCTTCAAATTAATTCACAACTATAAATAATAAATAAACAGTTTCGTTTTTAAACGTAACTCTTCATCTGATGACTGCTGGACTGCACCATGATTGGGCGTGGGGGGACGAATTTCGCAGATGTAATAATTACATTAAAATCTTACTTGTTAGACCCACACCATACAGAATATGATTGAAAACGATGTTATATACACTATTATACTTCTAGGTATTTATTTAGAGCCCACAAATGTCCGCCCTAGCTTAGCTGCAGTCGGAGTTATGAAAATGATTTATATTATTTATCAAATCACCCAATAATTTATTTTCTACATCTACTCTAACCCTCACAGTAATGTAAAACAGCATAACGACGATTTATTAAATGACCCATTAAATGAATGTCTACCCCAACCAGGCTAATGTAAACAGTAATGAGAGTTGTTTATAATATTTATTAAATACCCATTACCTCGCTTATTGGTTAAACTATCATCATTTCTCTCACATTTATTATGAAACACGTGTACTTTAATCAAGGACTGAGTTTTGATTGTGTGTTTCTAATAACGGTCTAAATTTTTCCCGCGTTCGGTATCGATCAGCTCACTCATTGGCCGGCGCGGTGCGGGTGAGCGCGCCTGTGCGCGTTGCCGCGTGCGTGCGAGCGAGTGCGCGCTCGGTGACTGTGAGCGTAAAGTGATCGGCGTTCAGATCGCGTCGGAGAGCGTCGCGTCATTTCTCTCTTTTCTATTTGAATGTTGTCGCGCTGGAGGAGCGGTGATGGAGCCTCACACACCGAGCTGATCACGGGCACCGCCGGAGGATCATGTCCTATGTGTCTTCACAAGGTAAGACTCACGGCGGTTATTTATAGATCCCGAACCGAGCCGCGGGCCGCCGGAGCCCCGTGAGCGCGCAGCACATCTGTACCGGTGCCCGTGACGGGGATGGGGAGCTCGGTGTCCGTCAGCGGAGACCGAACTTACCGAGTGAAGTTCCAGCGAGATCGCGGAGCCCGGTAACAGCAGATGTGCTCGAGGCCGCGGGCGGTTATTTATAGATCCAGAACCGAATCAGCGGCCCGCGCGCTGCACACACACACACACACACACACACACCCGAGCGCCTCCGCCGGTGCGAGCAGTGCAGATGCGAGTCGTGTCGAGGCTGTGTGTGTGTGTGTTTGATTTGTGTGTGTCAGAGAGACATTTTGTTGTGTGTAATTTGTGATGTGTCTGTGTAAGAGATTTTAGTGGTTGTGACTAGTGTGTGTGTGTGTGTGTTTGGTTTGTGTATGTAAGAGAAAGTGTTGTGTGTGTGATAGAGTGAGTTTGGGTTTGGTTTGTGTATGTGAGCGAGAAAGTGTGATGTGTAAGAGATTTTGGTGTGGTTGTGTGTGTATGTGTGTGTGTGTGTGTGTGTGTGTGTGTAGTGTTTGTGTGTGCTTGATATAGTGAGTGTGTGTATTTGATTTATGTGTGTGAGAAAGTGTGTTGTGTGTCTGTGTGATAAGACTGGTGTGTGTGTGTGTGTGTGTGTGTGTTTGAGAGAGAGTGAGTCAGTTATTGAGAGTATGTCTGAGTGTGTGTATGTGTGAGTGAAAGTATAATGTGAGTGAGAGAATATGTGATATGTGAGTGGTGTGTGTTTTTTGACTGTGTGTGTGTGTGTGTGTGTGTGTGTGTGTGTGTGTGTGTGTGTGTGTGTTGTGCTTCAGTCATTGTGTTCTGGAGAGCTGGTGTACAGTGAACTGGAGGATGTTTCTCTTGAGCTGCTCAATGTCACTGAGGTGTGTGTGTGTGTGTGAAACATGTTTATTCCACACAGTGGCAGGAATCACACACACACACACACACACCTTTATCTGTGTGTGTGTCCATCAGCAGCATCACAGTTTAGTGAGTGTACGGTGGCTCAGAGGCGCTTGATCTGCAGGTACAGGCGTTATAGCAGCAGCTGAAGTGCTGTAATTCTGCATTTAGTCACAGTCTTTCATCAGCGCTGCGTCTCCACACTGCATGCTGATCAGCACAGACCGCCTTCAGTTCAGACACGCTTCATGAAGCTGCCGGGAACTGCTGTCAAATCTGCATTTCTTATTGGATGTTTGACATAACTCAAAGAGGAAGAGAGGGGCATTGAGTAGCTCCTCCCCTTTTTAATAAGCCAATAGCGTTAGCTTTCTCAGTGGTCAAGCTCAAGCACATCAAATGAAAGTGAAAAAGGGGGCGGGACATGTCAGACACTAGAGACCATTTGATTGGTCAGAAGATTTGATGAGAAACTGAAGTATGAGGAGACGACAAATAAATCCTTAATCAATTTAGGAGGAAGAGACAAACTGCAGACTGTAGATGATCATATCAGCTTTATATCTGCCAGGTGAGAGTTTTGGAGACACTAGACTAGATTTTAGATAACAGACTAATGAGGCGGCATGATCACCTCACAGCAAGGTCTCTGGTTTGAGTCTCGGCTGGGTCAGTGTGTGTTTCTGTGTGGAGTTTGCATGTTCTCCCCGTGTTGGTGTGGGTTTCCTCCGGGTGCTCCGGTTTCCCCCACAGTCCAAACACATGCGCTATAGGGGAACTGATCAACTACATTGACCGTAGTGTATGAGTGTGTGTGTGAATGAGTGTGTATGGACGTTTCCCAGTGATGGGTTGCGGCTGGAAGGGCATTCGCTGTGTAAAACATATGCTGGAATAGTTGGCGGTACATTCCGCTGTGGTGAAAAATGAATGAATGAAGAGTATAGACTGACAGACTGATGCTAACCTCTAAATAACGCTCTTTTAATTTTACAGGACCTTTAAAGCTGCTTTCAGAAGACATACAGGAAAATCTGGCTAATAATATTTAATATTCATATTGCAGAGAGGTGTGATATTTAAAATTGTTATGTGCTATGCCTTTGTGTTTATGCAGGTTGTTTATTCAGATTAGATGGAGTTGTACTGTCTTTAACTCCACCCCCAGTAGATGTGGTTATGCTATTTGCTAGAGCAACCCAAAGACGACAGCCAATCAGAGTCCGAATATCAGCTTTACGCTCATTCAAAGAGTTTTAAATACACTGTAAAACCCAAAAAGTTAAGGCAACTCAAACCGTTTGAGGAAACCAATTGCAACAAACTATTTATGTTCAAAAACTAATCCTAATGAGTACTGTGAACCTAATCCATTTGAGTAATCGAAGCAATTTGAGCACAGTAAAAGCCAATAAATGAAGAGAACTCAAACCAACTGAGTACTGTAAAACTCAATAAGTTAAGGCAACTCAAACCGTTTGAGGAAACCGATTGCAACAAAGCATTTGAGTTAAACTAATCTATATGAGTACTGTGAACTTACTCCATTTAAGTTGAAGTAATAAGGTATTTAATTAACTCATGACCTTCAACACTGAGTTCAAAACTCTTTTCAAATGAGTAAAATTAACTTTCAGTCAGTTTTGAGTTGACTACACTCATTTCATTTGATTAAGATGACTGCTGGGTTTTACAGTGTAGTTGCAAGTTGATAGTTTTGATTTAGCGTGAATTATATGTAAATTAGATCAGAAAAATATTTATTACCTGTTTATTTACATATGATCATTACACAAAGATAGCATGCTAATAAAAATAGATTCTCTCTAGAAAAAGTGTTGCTGGAAGGAATATAGATATTGCAAAACTATAATATCGCATTATATTTTCTTAGCACTGTGCAGCGCTGTTCTGATGTTTGATTTAGTAATTTATCAAATAAAGTTATCATCTAATTTAATAATATAATCAAATAAAGCACATTCTGTACATTCTAGATTAAATATTGAAATTTGAGAACATTTAATTAAATTAGATATTTAATTTAATGCATGTAAATAATAATTTAATAATAATAATTATAATTTATATAGCGCCTTTCCAGAGCTCAAGTACACTTTACAAAAAAAAAATGCAACACAAAGCGATAGTACAAGCAGATAAAAGTCCAGAGCTTATCATTGTTATTGACATAAATTTTATCGCGATTCGATATAAAATCGTTTATCGGCCTAGCTCTAATTTCAGTTTCATGTTTTTATTTATTCATTCATTTCCTTTTCGGCTTAGTCCCTCTATTAATCAGGGGTCGCCACAGCTTAATGAACCGCCAACTTATCCAGCATATGTTTCACGCAGCAGATGCCCTTCCAGCTGCAACCCAACACTGGGAAACACCCATACACTCTTGCATTCACACACGTACACTACGGCCAATTTACCTTACCCAATTCCCCTATAGCGCATGTGTTTGGACTGTGGGGAAACCGGAGCACCCGGAGGAAACCCACGCCAACACGGGGAGAACATGCAAACTCCACACAGAAACGCTAACTGACCCAGCCGAGACTCAAACCAGCGACCTTCTTGCTGTGAGGCGATTGTGCTACCCACTGTGATGCCCAGGTTCATGTTTTGTAAGTTTAAATTTTTTGCATCGCCATCCTGTGTTGTAGATATTTATCAGTCAACAGTTTAGTTTTCAAGAGTTCACACTTAGCTGATGATTGATTATAAAGCAAGTTTGGCATGCTGTCCCGGGAGAGAGCCCTGAGCTCAAAAGGTCCTTGAGCCCTGGGCTCCCTCCCGTTTGTAGGGCGAGAGGGGAGCTTCGAGCTCAGGTAGATCTGGAGAACTCCCCCCTTTTTGATAAGAGTTGATGACAGAAAATATTGCTATGAAGAGATACGCTGCTGGATAAAAGTTTGACTAGTGCTAAATTTAGATTGATCAATTAACTTGTATTGCATGTTTTTGGAATGTGGGAGGAAACCGGAGAACCCAGGGGAAACCCACGCGAGCACGCGAAGAACATGCTAACTTCGCACAGAAACGACAGCCAGCCAGTTAAAGAACTAGAACCAGTGACGTTCTTGCTGTGAGGCAACAGCGCTAATCACTGGGCCACCGTGCCGCCCTATGAAAGGAAAAGAGGTGGAGTAGGGGTGAAAGGGGGGGATTCTTCAAATCGAAGATGACTGTAGTAAGAAACCCTGGCTCTTTATAGTGGGTTAGGGATCGTCTGATTGGTTGGTCATACATGGTTAATGCATAACCAGCCGTGTTCAATCATAATCACGTGCTCCTCTCGAAATTAGTTTATAAATAAACTTCACTTAATGCTCACTCCCACATCAATAATACTACAGTAATTTATAGTACATACTATAATGTTTTTGAGCCATATCAAAGTCACTTTAAGGCAAGTCATTTCCCTCGGTGGCCATTTTGAAAGGTCTAACAGACATTCTGTCTGAACAGGGAAACATCAAATTCTCCAAAACTCTTTGCCATGCTTATGATTACTGTACATTTAAATATTTGAAATCGCCTGTATCTCAAGTGTAATTTCTAAACATTTGAATCACAAAATCTGCATTTTTCAGATTGTCGATACTAATGCACACTCACAGGGAACAAGATTACAACACCAACCCTGCTTTCTGCCAGTTTCTGTTTGCGTTACACGTCATCATAATGATCATCTGACCACACTGCTCTTCTGGAGTAATTTATAACTTATTGTTGATGGCAGATCTCCTCCAGAAATGACAGCGAGTCTCTGTTTACATGTTTGTGGGGTATTCAAGTAGTTCCATCATGTGATGCTGGCTTGACAGGACTGACTGTACCTTGCGTTTGTTTCATTCATATTACAAATTGAGAGAACGTTTGTTTTCATGTGTAGTTGGTTCGTTTAAAAGTAGAGGTTTGCAGCTTTATGTTGATATATTTCTCATGTGTGTGAAGCTAGTATTGGCTGAGATTTCAGTGCATTGGCTGATTCAATGGTTCATAATGAAGCTGCAGAAACTATCATAAACACACGTCTGCACTGAGCCCCTCCCCCAGGGAATTGTCAGTTTATATTGATCCCTGACTGGCTCTTGTACTAGAAGGCGGGGCTTATTTGTCATATTGACCATTAAACTATACAAGTGTCAGGTCTTGTGTCTTCTAATGCTGTTCACACCACATGCTGCACGCGTGAATATATCACTATACATTTTAAGTTTACTCGCTTTATTCGCGTGTCAAATCTGCTTCATTCACACGTCAGATTCACTTCACAATATTCGTGGATTCACGTCATGGGCAGGTCTTCTGTCTGCCACATGACTCTAGTTTCGATGCTAAATGGTTAACATGGATTTTATTGAGAGAATAGCTGTGTTTATGTGCTTTATAAAGGCTAAAAAAAAGCGTTGATTCGTTTGGAGCCTTGTCTGAGTCTACTAGATCCTACCTAGAAGCTTTCAGCAGTGCTTCCCACTGAGCCGAGTCCAGTTTGATGAACTGTTGTCCGGTGTCGGCAGGAGGATTTTCCCCCGGGACACCAACAACAGGCGCTACGTCATAATTACGCCCCTACAAGCTCATGATTGGTTAACGTGGCGCGAATCGCTTGAGTTGGTACGTCAGCGGACATTCGCGTATTATGCCCATCAATCGCACAAAACGCTCAACTCGCGCCACCTCATTCGCACGTTTCGCACCGCAGGATGTCTATTCGCGCCTTTGCATTGACTTAACATGTAAATCACTCGCACTTGATGCTTCATCCGTGTCTGGTGTGAACGCAGCATAAGGTGCGTCCACTAATACTCGAGTACCTCCTAGATTTGAGAAAGTGTGTTCTGTATAGTATGTATGTGAGTAGTATGAATGGAATTTGTACGTACTATGTTAGCACTATGTACTACATCCGGGATTTGTCATGATCATGTGACCTACCCACACCAGTCGCATCACCTCCCTCCCATTCGTGAATCCTCTTGTGTTGCATTATAGGACAGCGTAGCTCAGCAGAAGTAGTAGGTCATCTGAGTACTCGCGCATACTGTTTTTACAATACTATAAATTCAGATATACTGCTTGGCTCGCATACTGTTTTTAATGCACTACATAGTACGGAAGCATGCGATTTGGGACACAGCCATACTCTTTAGCCATAATAACGTAATTGATTCAATCTGTTGTGGTGATTCTACAGTTGCTAAGGTAACACAACAACTATAAAAATATAAACAAATGACCCAACACTAGTTTTCTACAATTATAGGGTATTTTAGAAAACAATACACATCACAGTTTACTTAAGTAAAAACTAAATATATTTTAGTATTTATTACACTCATTAACAAAGAGCTGTAAAAACTATAATGTATAGTACATTTTACTATAATATGTTTCCAAAACACGAT
This sequence comes from Danio kyathit, assembly GCA_903798195.1. Taxonomy (NCBI): domain Eukaryota; kingdom Metazoa; phylum Chordata; class Actinopteri; order Cypriniformes; family Danionidae; genus Danio; species Danio kyathit. The sequence continues at coordinate 112,462 of LR812537.1, forward strand.
AGTTTTTACTGTTAATGACTTTAGTGTTTTGTCTTTGTTCAGTTCTGTGGTGTTCAGATCATGCATGTGTTTGTGTGTTTATTTGCTTTTCCCTAGAGATGCACACACTGATGTAAATGTGCAGTGTGTGTGTGTGTGTGTTCAGTCATGATGAGCTGAGCTGAGCGTTTATGTAAGAATCACACATTTGCTGCATCAGTCACAGCGGCGGATCATTTCTCTTTATTAATAAAGTGTTCAGAGCTGAAGCTTCAGGCTTTGATGAACTCAAGATCACTCACAGATCAAACACACACACACACACACACACAGTCCACCTGAGACTGAATGGAGGATATAGAGGAGTGTGATGGACTGTAGTGTAGGGCTGCACGATATTTCTGAAAATGATCATTATCATTATATTATTGTAAGAGTACAGGCAATATCCATATCCTCAGGTCATATCCAACCTGAATAGTTAGCACATTAGTTGCTACCTCTTTTCTTTTCTTACCGTTAATGGATTTTGTGACCAATAAAGAGCTGAAATAAACACTAATGCTGGGAGACGAGAGGAAATTACAATCTGAATTTCTGTTGGGGTTTTCAGTCATTTGTGGTGTTTGACAGTCGAAATATTTCCACCTTGACATTTATTTAATTAGCTCTACCTGATGTACTTAACGCTATTTAATTTGTTTCAAAGGATAATTTACTCATACAATAATTAATACACTATTTATTTTAGTTATTAAACTAAATATGCGGTTCAAGTAAAATATTGTGCATTAATGATAATACTGTATATCATGATAAAAGCTTCAGCATTTAACCACAGCAACACAATATGATACCAGCAGTCTGTCTCTGTGTCCTCTGCTGACCTCTGACCTTTGCTTTGACCTCTGCTCGATCAGTGAATGTTTATCCTCATTGCTGATTGGACAGGGTCATTTCTTTAGTTTATTTGACTTATGTAATATCAAATTGATTACTATCCCTTAATTTATCAGTAGTTATTAATATAATTATTGATTTAATATAAATAATTAGTCAGCATCTGACATTCATCAAAGTTTTTCTAAAACATACTTTTTTGTTTTAGGACAATTTGGATTCACTTCAAATGTTGACTTCTATATAAACATGTTTAGGTAGTTTAGTTACAGTTACTTATACTGTACTTAAACTTAAAAATAGTAAAAATATTTAACAGTTCTGTATAAATCCATTCAGAGAAGCAGACTCATTTATATTATTTTATTTTTGAGAGTTATCAGACATATTTATATATTATTTAGTCATAAAATAATTGTATTTTTATTAATTCATATCAACAGTCTTCAACTAAAGAAGTTCACATTTATCTGGACAATTGAGCGTGTGGAAGAACAAAATATGAGTCAGAAATTAATGTTAATATATGGTGTGTGTGTGTAAAATATGGTGTCATTGAAATGTTTCATGTTTGAACTTTTCTTAAATATCATTTTTTTACTAATGTTAAATGACATGTTTGACAACTGAATGTATAGAAGTTTAGTTTTTATTGTCTATGATAAGATTGATATTTTGTAGTATTATTAAAGTTATTCAATTCTTTATAGTACTAAGAAATTTGAAGATGTAAACAGTTTTAGTTATATCATTAGTAATTAATAGTTAGTTGCTTTTTGATAGTAACTTACCAAACACTAATCACACCATATCTGAAACCTAACTGTAGTATTTGACATTTTATAGGATTTTAATCGTACAAAAAAATTAAAAATAAATAAATATACATAAATAAATTCCACACTGAGATATAAGAACAACTGTGTGTGTGTGTGTGTGTGTGTGTGTGTGTGTGTGTGTGTGTGTGTGTGTGTGTGTTTGTTCATTCTGGATTCTCACCTGATTCATTATTATGTAACTATTAAGCTGATTCAAGTTCAGTGAACATTCTGGCCTGTTTTTACATTTTATATGAGTGAGTGTGTGCGTATGTGAGAGTGTGTGCATGAGTGTGTGTGAGCATTAGTGTGCATGGGTTTTACAGTTGTGCAATTTTAGTGTTTTTTTTATCATATTTTATAAAATGATTATAGTGGCGGTTATGTCTGGAAGCCATTGAGGGGTGTCATTATATATCTCATTAATAAACTCATTAGGATACAGCAGTATAATTGTGTCAACTCTGCTACTGTCATATTTCAGTAAATTTCTCATTCACTCTTAAAAACAATAGTGTGATGAAAATGTGTAAAATTGTGCTTTTGACATGCCATGTGGTGTCTGGTGTGAGCTTAGCATCTGGAGAAAAGTGCAAAATACTGGAAAATGCCAACCCTGTTACCATCAACTCTGTTACCATCAACTCTGTTACCATCAACTCTGTAAGCTTCAACTCTGTCAGCATCAACTCTGTAAGTTTCAACTCTGTCAGCATCAACTCTGTAAGTTTCAACTCTGTCAGCATCAACTCTGTAAGTTTCAACTCTGTCAGCATCAACTCTGTCAGCATCAACTCTGTAAGTTTCAACTCTGTCAGCATCAACTCTGTCAGCATCAACTCTGTTACCATCAATTCTGTCAGCATCAACTCTGTCAGCATCAACTCTGTAAGTTTCAACTCTGTCAGCATCAACTCTGTCAGCATCAACTCTGTTACCATCAATTCTGTCAGCATCAATTCTGTCAGCATCAACTCTGTCAGCATCAACTCTGTTACCATCAATTCTGTCAGCATCAACTCTGTAAGCTTCAACTCTGTTACCATCAACTCTGTAAGCTTCAACTCTGTCAGCATCAACTCTGTTACCATCAATTCTGTCAGCATCAACTCTGTTACCATCAACTCTGTTACCATCAACTCTGTAAGCTTCAACTCTGTCAGCATCAACTCTGTTACCATCAATTCTGTCAGCATCAACTCTGTAAGCTTTAACTCTGTAAGCTTCAACTCTGTTACTGTTGACTCTGTTACTGTCGACTCTGTTATCATCAACTCTCTCATCTTCAACTCTGTTACCATCAACTCTGTTATCGTTGACTCTGTTATGCTGCGTTCACACCAGACGCGGAAGAAGCGTCAAGCGCGAGTGATTTACATGTTAAGTCAATGCAAACGCGCGAATAGGCATCCTGCGGCGCGATACGCGCGAATGGCGTGGCGCGAATGACGCGAATTGCGCGAATGACGCGAAGGGCGCGATACGCGCGAATTGAGCGTTTGACGCGCTTAACGCGCAAAACGCTCGAGTTCAAATATCTGAACTTCTTCGGACATTCGCGCCGCGTTAACCAATCAGGAGCTTGCTCTTGTGGGAGCATGATTATGACGTAGCCCCTGTTGTTGGTGTCCGGGGGAAATCCTCCAGCCGAGACCGACAACAGTTCATCAAACTGGGCTTGGCTCAGTCAGAAGCACCGCTGGAAGCCCCAGTCATCCAGGTTCAGTTTCTGGAGGAGTTTATGAGCCCACAGCGCTGGGTGCACCTCTGAAAGTATCTAGTGGACTCAGACACGGCTCCAAACGTATCGACGCTGTTTTACAGCCTTCATAAAGCACATAAACACAGTTATTTTATCAATAAAATCCATGTTAGCCATTTAGCATCGAAGCTACATTCACCGAGCAGACAGAAGCCCTGCCCATGACGCAAATCCGCGTCTGTTCTGAAGTGAATTTGACGCGCGAATGAAGCGGAGTCTGACGTGCGAATGAAGCGGAGTCTGACGTGCGAATGAAGCGGAGTCTGACGTGCGAATGAAGCGGAGTCTGACGCGCGAATGAAGCGAGTAAACTCAAATGTTCACGCGTCTATTTACTCGCCAATAGCGCGATTTTGCCGCGCGTTCCGCGTCTGGTGTGAATACAGCATTACTATCGACTCTGTTATTGTCAAGCATTTTGCATTATTTTACATTAATAATGGATTTATAATGGTTAATTCTACATGTGTTATATGTCATTCCAGTTTAAGGAAGGAGTGTGTGTTTGTGTGAGTTTGTGTGTGTGTGTGTGTGTGTGTGTGTGTGTGTGTGTGTGTGTGTGTGTGTGTGTGTGTGTGTGTGTGTGTGTGTGTGTGTGTGTGTGTGTGTGTGTGTGTGTGTGAGTCAAGGCCAGACTGTGGTGACCTTGAGCGCAGCACTGATGCTGGTGTCCGGAGTCAGAGATGCTCTTCTGCACATGTGCAGAACGTCCAGCTGCTGAAGGAGAGAGAGAGAGAGAGAGAGAGAGAGGCTCGCCATGGCAACGCAGAGTCGTCTCCTCTTCCAGAATAGTTCTCTCTCCTCCTCATCATCATCTACACCCACTGCTCAGCTCTCTCTCTCTCTCTCTCTCTCTCTCTCTCTTTCATGATCCCTCTCTCTGCTCTACATCAGTGGTTTTTTCAGTCGTGGTGGTCATGGTAACAGGCCGGGGGTGAGCGAGAGAGTGGGCGTCCGGAAGTGACATCTCCAGGCTGGAGCCCATCTTCCTCTCTCTCCCTCTCTCTGCTGTGGGGGCGATCGACACACAAAGCAAGTGTCAGAATGAGTTTCACATTCGTCTTGTGTGTTTCCTGCACCATATACGGCACATTCAGCCACACATCGCTCTCTTCTTCTTCTTCTTCACATGTTCTCCAGGGATAGCTCAGTTTTCTTTCCTCTGGAGAGCTCCTGACCTCTGCACTGTCAAAATAATACACTTTTTAAAATGTAATACTTTTAATAACTCATTTCAGTAACACTTTAGTTGAAGTCACAGATCATGCTAAGAACTGCTGGTTATTACCTGCCTATTACTAAGTTATGAACTGTTCATGAGTAGTTATATAGTCTGATCTTATTCTGCATCCCTAATCCTGCCCAAACCCAACTCCTACATTACTAACTGTTATAAACAGCTCAGTAGTAGTTTATTAGGCTGGTAGTGTTAGTTAATGGTTTGTTAATATTGTGACCTAAACTAAAGCGTTACCCTATTTTCTAATAACTTGATTTGGTCTTCGTCATGATGACAGTACATATTATTTTACTACTTACTTTACAAGATGCTAATATTGTCCTTAAAGGTGCCGTGAAGTGCTGTGAAATCTGCATTTTTTATTTGATGTTTGACATAATCTTATTAAACATAAAGAGGGGCGGGGCATACAATAGCCCCTCCTCTTTAAAAAACAGCCAATAGCATTTAATTCTCACAGCTCTGCCAGTGAGAGTGGTTTGGCTCAAGGCATCAAATGAACAGCCAATGAGAAGAAGGGGCGGGGTATGTCAGACACTAGATAACATTTGATTGGTCAGAAGATTTGATGAGAGACTGAAGTATGAGGAGACGACAAATAAATCATTAAACAATTTAGGAGGAAGAGACAAACTGCAGACTGTAGATGTTTATGTCTGGTTTATATCTGCTACATGTGAGTTCTGTCTCTGTTTTGGAGCAGCTGGGACTCGAACCAGCAACCTTCTTGCTGTGAGGCCACAGTGCAACACCACTACGACACCATTTCACCAATGTAGTTATTATTGTACTTAGTCCTTTATTCATCAGGGGTCGCCACAGCGGAATGAACCATCAACTATTCCAGCATATGTTTTACACAGCGGATGCTCTTCCAGCTGCAACCCAGTACTGGGAAACACCCATACACACTCATTCACACACTCATACACTAAACTTAGTTGATCAGTTCCCCTATAGCGCATGTGTTTGGACTGTGGGGGAAACCGGAGCACCCGGAGGAAACCCACACCAACACAGGGAGAACATGCAAACTCCACACAGAAACACCAGCTGACCCAGCCGGGACTCAAACCAGAGACAGTGTGACACCACTGAGCCACCATTCCGCCAGTGTAGTTATAGTGAATTTAAACAATGTTCATTATAGAGTTTTGTGAAATAAAACAAAGTTTGACCACCTGAGGTAGCTGGTAGATGTTTTCTAAAGGTCACACAGGTTTATGAGGGAGGTGTAATGTGTGTGTGTGTTGATGAATCTGCAGTCGATGATCTCTGCAGTGACTGTAAATGAACTGTTGGTCCAGCTGTGGTGTACACTGATGTTTCTTCTGCGTGTGTGTGTGTGTGTGTGTGCGTGCAGATGGAAGGTGTGTGTCTCCATGTTCTCGGCCTCACACTCCTCTGAATGGCCACGCACACGACTCCCCCGGCTGGAGCCGACAGCTCCGCGTCAGAGATGGAGACCAGTTCTATCTGCTGGATCAAGAGGAGGTAAACGCACACACTCAAAGTTACTCTCTCACACACACACACAAATGCACTTACACACATGCACACACTTAGTCACATACACACAAACTCTGACACAATCACTTTCTAACACACACACACACATTTTCACAAGCTCACTCCCTCTTACACATCCTCACACTCAATCACAGTCTCACACATGCACACACTCAGTCAATCTCTCTGACACACACACACACACTGACACCCAAAAAATCAGTCTCACACACACACACACACTCTGTGAACACTAGAGGGCACTGTAGGCCTGTGATGAGATCTTCACTCCTGCAGCATCAGTGAAAACTAATATGATCTATGACACACACACACACACACACACATGTCTCAGAGATTGATCTATTCTGCAGCACTGGGTACAAAAACTATAAATATTAGCAAACAAAATAAAACTCAAAGTGTTCATAATCAAGGAGGAAAAGCGAGACGATGACTGATGTTATTATAGACAGACGTGATGTGTTAAGCGTGTGTGTGTGTGTGTGTGTGCTTTCAGGTTCATCCACTGCTGATGAATGATCATCGTCCCGTCTCTCACCGACACAAACTGCTGCGCAGGACCGTCAGCGTACCTGCAGATAGCAGACCCCACCCCGAGTCAGGTACACACACACACACACACACACAAACACTGCAGATAGCAGACCCCACCCCGAGTCAGGTACACACACACACACACACACAAACACTGCAGATAGCAGACCCCACCCCGAGTCAGGTACACACACACACACAAACAAACACTGCAGATAGCAGACCCCACCCCGAGTCAGGTACACAAACACACACACACACACACACACACTGCAGATAGCAGACCCCACCCCGAGTCAGGTACACACACACACACACACACAAACACTGCAGATAGCAGACCCCACCCCACACACACACTATATGCATACACTCATGTGCTGTACGCACACACTAAAGGCTGGTTTATTCTTCTGTGTGGAGCTGACCCACAGCGTCTGCCTTGCGTGTAGTCGTGCATGTATCCCGCTGCTGCTGTGTGTGTTGCTCTGCAGTAACACTTCTGAACACTAGCTGGCAGTAGGTGTTTATGTTCCTCTATGTCGAGTTTCTTCGCTGGTGTTTTGTGTTTTCTGAACGCTACATTAATGTACAAGCAGCTCAAACTCGCACATTTAGAGGCGGAAACCGGCGGACGTGCAGCAGCTTTAATCATGAGGTAAACACAGAACAACAGTCTCCATCAGGAGCTCCTTCACAGGACTCCACACTTGTAAACACTCGCTCCATCGGGCTCACGCGGCTCTCACATCCGCACACAATCATCTGCGCTACCAAGCCGACCAATCACGGAGCTTGTGCTATTTTTTGAGAGGTGCGCATCAGCGTCGCCGACGGCCATGGCGGGGGCTATGTGTCCACGCGCAGGCTGTGCCTGATCATACGCATGCACTTGATGCAGAAGTATAAATCAGCCTTAAAGCCACACACACTATACACAAACACTTTATACACACACTCTGTACAATCAAAAACATGACACACACACACACACACACACTCTCTACTCTCTCTTTCTTTATATATTTTCTTCACACATGCTCTGCTGTTTTTATATATGGATTGTTTTTGAGTAGGCATGGGCTGGTATAATATTCTGACAGTATGATAACCTTGGATAAAAATATCACGGTATTAGATTAGATTAGATTCAACTTTATTGTCATCACACATGTACAAGGAAACGAAATGCAGTTTAGGTCTAACCAGGAGTGCAATAGCAGCAAGAGCAGGATACAGGTATAAGATATAAAGTGCAGTTATAGAAACACTATGGTGATATTTACAGATGGATGTACTATGAACATTATATACAGGCTGTATTAGCTATGAACAGAGATTTACAATAGATGGAGATATGTACAGGCTGCTATTAATAATCAGAAGTGTGCAGATAGATAAACATAATTATAAATGTACATGTACAGTGTGTGTGTACAGTTCACATAAATGAATCAGTGCAATGAATATGTGCAATTTTTAAATCTGCAAATGTTAAATAGTGCAGTGATTATGAGGAGTATCAAGGTATGAGGAGAGTGGGGGTGTATCAGGGGGGCAGAAGAGTCAGTGGGGGGCAGAGTTCAAAAGGAAGACGGCTCTGGGGAAAGAGCTGTTCCTTAGGCCCTGTTTACACTAATGCGTTTTCGTTTTAAAACAGCTTTTTTTATCAAAAACGATCCGCGTCCACACTAGCGTTTCATCTAGCTTTTCTAAACATATCTCCGTCCACATTACTCCACCAAAAACGTATATCACGTGACCATTCGCGCACTCTGGGCATGCGCATTCAAGTATAAACAGGAAGCATGTGTCTCGCTCGGCATTTGGTTATTGTTAGTCAACAAACGCTGGTTGAACGATGAACGCGAGCGATTGGCGAGTGCTCGAACAATAGCTTGCCTCTTGTGAATATATGCAGCTGCTGTAGTAAAGGCAGAGTTTAACTGCACAATGGCGCCTGAAATGGACAATAGTGCAAACAACGCTTCCATTTCTGTGTTCATGTTGTTGTTTACAGTGAAGGCTGGTCTGCCGTCTTCCGGTAGCGTTATAGTCATGTGATAGGGGCTTGACAAATAAGGGAAGGATACGCAATGACCCAAAAGCCCCAATCAGGTAGCGAATCTCAGCAGCCACGCCTCCGTTTTCAGATGTCTCCGTTTTTCCTCATCCACACTGAGACGGAGCAGCAGCGTATCAGAATTAAAACGCGCTCTTCAGCGTTTCCAAAACGCTCCGTTTTCGGGGCTCGAAAACTCCGGCGTAGTGTGGACGGATGGCGTAACCGTAGCAAAACTTGTGCGTTTTAAAACGAAAACGCATTAGTGTAAACGGGGCCTTAGTCTGCTGGTTTTTGTCCGGGGGAGCCTGAAGCGCCTGCTGGAAGGCAGGAGAGAAAACAGTCTGTGAGCAGGGTGAGAGGAATCCTTAAGAATACTGCGTGCTCGGCGCAGACAGTGTTTCCTCTGGAATATCATATTGTGATTACAGCTCTAAAATATATTCTTTTTAAATGTCTGGGTAAAAAACAAAACTTTTTCTCCTTTTGAACACAATATATTTTATTTTTTGAGAAATTTATAATATTTTGGAGCAATAAACGCGTCAGGCTGAATAATAAAAATGAATCATTGACTTCTGCTGTTTTCATTACTGTAGTTTCAAAAACTCAGATTTTTTTCAGCTGGAGATACTGTAAATACGTAAATACCAAATCATACACATACCTCAGGAACGGTATGGCAGAAAATGTTGACTGATTTAAAACCTTGACTTTTCCAAACCGCGGTATACCTTGAAAATGGTTATTGTCCCATGCCTATTTACGAGAGCAGGATGATCTTCTGATTTCTGCCTGATGATGATGATGATGATGATGATGATGATGATGTGATGATGAATCAGGATCTGAGCAGTGTTTCATTCATAACAGGAAGATGTACTGGACTTTATATTATTAAATGGTTTTAAAAATCCAGAATGTGATCAAAGAGCAGCCGACCACTCTGACGACACCACACACACTTTCAGACACCACACAGTGACATCATCAGTATGGTAATTAGCACATGCTAAATTATTCGCTAAATTATTTAGCACGTGCTAAATTATTTTTTTTTTTTTGTAATTTTGAAATATTTTCCAAGTGATGTTTAACGGGCCAAGAACATTTTCAGAATATTTTTTCTATAATAATTAGTTTCTTCTGGAGAAAGTTTTTGTTAGCTTGGGTGGAGCTCAGTTTAAAATATATATATTATTGTCAAATGTCTACAGAACAAATCAGTGAGTATGTTTACATAGACACTAAAATTCCAATTTTAAAATGATTAAAACAAAACTCTGATTAAGAGTCTACCATGTAAACAGTGATTTTTAATTAATTTAATCTGGCTAAAGTCATCAAACTAAACAGAAATCAAATTAAGATGTGGAGTATTCCTATTATAGTGGCATTATTGAAGTGGAGTACAGACATGTAAACACCGCAATCATACTATTACCATAGTGTAGGACTTTTACCGCGTTTTGCGACAGGATAGTCCACACACACACACAGCTGTTTGACACTATTCTCTGCACCTACCAAGTCAGTGAAGGACCACAGACACCTGCATCACGAAATGCAGAGTTTTTTTCCTATACTCCATTAAAACAACACTCCAGCAGTTCATACTCCATCCAATATCTCAGAGTTTGTCACAGGGGGCATGCATGAAATATTCCTGAATGAAAGTGAAAGTGCCAAACTGCAGTTAAAGTCGACAAATTAAAAATGAAACACCTGAAATTACATGCAATGACATTAATCGATCTATGTGCTATAACATGTAAACCAGGATCATTCAACAAGCAGCTCATGTAAACATCTTCATCATGTTATTGTCATATTCAGATTAAGGCAAATCGTTCCATTACTGATGTCCATGTAAACGTAGTTGTCCAATGACTTGCCTAATTAGCTTAATCAAGCCTTTAAACTGCACTTAAAGCTGAATACTAGCATCAACTACACAATCCAAACAGAGGAATAAAGGCTCGTACACACCGGGACGCTTTTCGTTTGCGTTTATCGTCAACGTTTTTCGAGACGTTTTCCAGATTCAAACCCAAGTGATTTTCACTGGCGTCGAGCAGAAGAGTATGCAAAATCACTCCTTGACGTTAGATGGCGCTACACAACTTTAGGTTCTAAGCGGTCTGCTTGTAATACAGAAGACTGGAAGTTGACACGCTTGTTGGTAAAGTTACTGGCGATTCGAACAAGCATGGATGGTTTAAGTAGCAGCTCCAGCTCTAGTGATGAAGAAATGATGATTGTTCAGCAGTGCAGTAAGCAGCTCCACGTTCAAATCTCCTCTGGGCATCTTCTTCAATGTGCGCTCGCATTGATAGTTTTGCGCTTGAGCGCCTCCGAGTGCTGTTTACTGTAACTTCAGCAGTGCCAATCTGATTGGTGGAGAAGGTTTTTGACGTGGTGCATCAAAACAAAAAAAACAAGCATGAGACGTTTCTTCAAAAATGACGCTTTTACGCCTGCCGTTTTGCACGTTTGTGTGCACGATCACATTGGCGCCCTTTATTTAGTCACGACCAGCAAGACTTAGCTGTCACTCAAGTGGCCACGCCCTTAATTATGCAAACTTCATATAACCTAATATAAAGGAAACAGATGAGTTATAAAAAAAATCCCCCCCCTCACAGTTGTCACGAAAGGTAATATTAGCTATATGAACCAAAATGGTTCTTTATTCTGCTGTAAAGTCGGCCATTTAACAGTGGGCTCAATAGAAATCTGCTCTACATGGAGCAGGACTAGCGGGATTTCCATGAGTTGCAGTTTCAGTTACTTCTGTATTGGCTTCCCGAGGGAGAGCGGGAGGGTGACGCTTGGTTTAAACCCAGTTGTGTGTGTGTGTGTCAGCAGTGTGTGAGTATCTCCAGCAGCCTCTAATGCTCAACATGAATGAATTATATTTGTTCTAATCAGACTTGATGCAGAATTCTTTGATTGACATTCTCCCATTGACGTGTCATCAGAGGGGGAAAGCCCCGCCCACTAGTGCCCATCATCTCATTAGCATAAACAGCAGCCCTGAGTGAGAAGCAGCCGTCTGTCCATTAGCCATTAGAGTGTTTGAGCTGCTGAAGATAATGTCAGCATAGACTAAGAGGATTATAGATGTGGAGTTTTAGAAGAACATAGACTGACAGAAGCATGAAGCACACACTCACACTGAAGCACACCTGACCAGCACTCACAACACAGCTAGTCCCACAGCCGTCTGTAGCTCCGCCCTCTTCTGAAAAGAGCACAATCTCATTTGCATTTAAAGCGACAGTCACCAAAACACCACAATTAAGATCAAAGCCGGAAAGGGTCAGTTTCAGAGAGCTGGAGGACATCATCTGTGGGGTATTCTCAGCTCAAACTGAACAATGTAGACACAGCAGAGACGCCTTTCACATGTTATATGTGTTTACTTTTAAACAGCTAATGCAGAATCGTGTAGCGCTAGCTCTGCGATGTGATTCCACTAGCATACGTAGTCCTGTCTGTTACGGTATGTATTTGAGATCTGTTTTTCATTTTAAAATCTAAATATATAAATACTTTTTACCCACCAAAGCTAGTCTGTCTCTGCGATGCGCATACATGATGCATTACATAAAAGAGGTTTGTGTCTAAAATGCTGTGAGTATGGTGATGCTGTACGTTTCAGTGTATAAACGGATATTAAAGTGCAGTTCTACTCATATCCAGCAGAAATGAAACATGCAAAACTCACACGCTCTTACTGTACAGAATTATGAAGCAGCCTGTGATTAACACTGATGCATGTGATTGTATTTCAGGAGCTCAAACACACACACACACACACACACTGCCATTCTGCTGGTAACCATGACAATAATTACAGATCGCTGTAGCTGTGTGTTAAGCAAAGGCTCGGGGGAGCGAAAGCTCTTTGGCCGCCCATCTTTCTCTCTCTCCTTTTATTTTTCCTTTTGCTTTATGCTCGTTCTTATTTAATATGGAGGACGGCCATCCACAGATTGAAGGCTTGTGTTGTCATGGAAACTGTAAGTCGTTGTGCCACCAGCCAACTTCCCTCCCCGTGTGCACCTTGGACTGTTCCACATTGCTTTGCAATGTATTGCTGCAGATCAAACCATTGTCCTTCGAGCAGGGGGTGTGACCAGCGTTTGGGCTCAGTTTGATGTGTCCCTTATGATGATGACAGCGTGACTTTTCACTGCTAATTCAAGAGATTTGCTGGGACTTCCAGAAGCGTTTGCAGGATGGAATCATCATTTCAGATGTTAATCATTATTGCCGTTCCAGTAAAGACTGGAGATTAACATAATGTGCAGAACAGTAGCTGAAGTCAAGTAAAGGGATAGTTCACCCCAAAATGAAAATCTCCTGTTCATTCACTCACCCTCAGATCATCAAGATGTTGGAGACTTTCTTCATTCAGTGAAACATTAAAGCATATTTTGAGCTTAATCTGTTTTTCTTGGTGCTTCATATAATGGCAGTGAATGGTGACAGGTTCATTCATTCATTTTCCTTCAGCTTAGTCCCTTTATTCATCAGGGGTCGCCACAGTGGAATGAACTGCCAACTATTCCTGCATGTTTTACGCAGCCGATGCTCTTCCAGCTGCAACCCAGCACTGGAAAACACCCAGTGACACTGGAAAACATACACTACGGCCAAGTTAGTTCACCAATTCCCCTATTCACCTTATTCTCTGTGCGCAGACATTTGAATCTTTTTAACTTGAGGCTTCTGGTCTCATTCACTTCCGTTGATTTTTAGATGTTAAAAACAGCTCGTTTTGCTGCTTGATGTTGCAAACTGATATTTTCTTATTATATTCTTCTACCTCGTCTGTATAGTCATGCAAACACTTGTTTGTAGAACGAGTAGTTTAACCATTTTCTGCCGTTTATTATTCCTAGTCATTTCTCCCATAGACAACTGAACCGGAAGTTCTGAAACAATCGCAAAAACGAGCGCACTTCCACACTGGAGAATAAGGTCTACAGCGCATGTGTTTGGACTGTGGGGGAAACAGGAGCACCCGGAGGAAACCCACACCAACACGGGGAGAACATTCAAACTCCACACAGAAACACACACTGACCCAGCAGGGACTCAAACCAGCGACCTGAGTGCTGTGTGGCCACAGTGCTAACCACTGAGCCACCGTGTCGCCGGTGACAGGTTTATTAGATTAAAAATAAACACATACAAATCTAAATCAATAGCTGTGGCTCCTGATGACACACTGAGGTCTTATAAAGAGAAACTATCGCTCCGTGCAAGAAACTGAACAACATTTACAATATATAAATGTAGTGTGAATGCAGTCCTGTCACTTTAATGATGAATGCGCGAGTGTGTGATTGAATGTTCAGGTGATGCAGTTTGTTGATAGACATCATCACCAGCTCTTGCACTTTCATCATTGAAGCTGACAGGACTACAATCAGACTACATTGCCACACATGTGCCGCGATCTGATTGGCCAGGCTGTGGATTAAAGCTGATAATTTTGTAACTAGTGTTGGGTTTCTTACAAAGTGATCGTCATCAGGAGTCACGGCTATTGATTTACACTTGTTTGCATGTGTTTATGTATAATCTAATAAACCTGTCACCATTCACTGCCGTTATATGGAGCAACAAGAACAACAAATTCAGCTTAAAATCTGCTTTAATCTTCCACTAAATAATGCAAGTCTCCTACATCTTGATGACCTGTTGGTGAGGAAAATAACTGAAACTTAGATTTTTGGGGTGAACTATATATAGGGTTGGGCCGATAGATGGTGCCATCTTCCATTACTGATGGCTGATAAACTTGACGATGCTGAGCCGGCATGGCGATCCATCGGCCCACTATTATATTGATATATAACTTATTACTTGCATGTCATCTTAATAGCAATAACAGTCTTTTCAAGAGCTGTGTTAAATTTTACATATAGCTGCCGTCTGCACGGCTGACAGCATGGTGAGGATTAAATGAAGGATTATACAGAACCTCTCACGCTTAACATGTGTAGATTCAGTGGCAAACGCTGTTACCTGCAAACCCCGTCCCACAGACTTTACAGTGAATGTCTTTAGTTATCTTCATAGCGGACTTGAAGCCACTGGAAGTCTTTTATCCACTCTTGGAAAAGTGTAAATGGTGGATTAACATTCAGCACATGATCACTAATAAGATGTGCCATTATTAATGACTTTAGGAGGTTTCTAAAACTCAATCTGTCAGTGTTATTTTCATTCTCTCATCTTCAGCGCTTCATATTTCCGCGGTTGCAGCTCCTGTCATGTGAAGGCAGAAGGCATTGACTGAGTGATTGACAGCTGATATTAACCAATCCATTCGCATTCAGTTCTCGAGCAGTGGGCCAATAAGAAGAGCACAAAGGCGGGGCAAGCATTGCAGGCTTTCTTTACTTCAGCAAGTTCACATAACAACTGTTTAATCTGTTCCTGAGCGCTGCGTTTGGCGTCTTTAGGTGCAAAGATGCATTCTGCATTAATGTCTCCTAAATCTGCGCACGCCGTGAGGATTTATCTATAGTTTTAGGTCGCATAGATAAAATTTCAGCCACATATGCGACCAAAACGGTCGAGCCCTAGCATCTTTACTTGTTATTATTTCCATATATTAATAATAATAATATAAGGAAGTTATCATCAATCACAATACAAATTACAGTGAACTCCAAACCAACTCTCGTCTCCTCCACCAGCTGTGGGGAAAAGCCAATATACCGACACAGATCACTCCGCCTATTCATGACAGAGTCCCGCGGATAAACGTGATTGACAGGTGATAATTTGTGTGCAACTTTATTTATTTATGGTTTGGTTATGGGTAAAGCAAAGACCATGTGGGTCAGGTAGTGAAAACTATTGGCTACAATTAATTAATTCCTTATGAATTAATTGATATTTAACTACAACATCCCTCGCCTACGACGACGATGCCATCGTCCATCGCGATGTTTCACATTAGACATCGTATGATGCCGAATTGGTCAACATCGCCCAACCCTAGTGAAATATCCCTTTAATGTGTCGACAGTCACTGAAGGGAAGTTAATTAATCACGAATACACCTTAGACTGTATTTTACCTCATCAATGAGACAGATCAATCGCTCTCCTGCAGCGCCGGAAACAAGCTGAATGAAAAGCTTGCACTGAATGACCGCTGGAGAGGCTTCAGGTGTGCAGTTTCTGTTACTGCCGGTATGTTTCATAAGCACTAGGTGCATCCCAAATCGCACACTTCTGCACTATTCTACGCCATTTTGTAGTATAAATAGTGTCAGTAGTGCGTTGACACTGAAAACTCTAAAATAATAAGTGCACTTTAGTTACCCGGATGATGCACTTATTCAACTGTTAAACAGAAGTGTGCAATGCTGGACACTTCACACTCAACAGCCACAGCTTTGCTCACGTAGCGGAAGGGGTGGAGCTTTTGGGCGCTCATGTTGGATTACTTTATTTATTTTGGATTGTGAATGCAGTGTTCTCCTATATATGAGAGTGATTATAGCGCCTCCTGATGGTGAACACAGTTATACTCATGACAGGTGTTATTTGGTAGTTTGGTCATTTATTTCACTAATTTGGCGACCGTCAAACATCATCAGGGAAACAGTTTGAATTTCCGCTTAGTAAAAAAACGTTGGTGTTCCATTTGTGATGACACTACATACATATACTATACCGTTAAGTGTGTAAGTGCAGAAGTATTTAGTGTATAGTGTGCCATTTGGGACTCAGCTTATGTTTCCATCCAAAGATGCGAATTAAATTTATGTGCAAAACAGGAAAATCGCATTTCTATCCAATGAGTCAAAGAGAACAAAATCATCCTGAATGTCCAAAATCCTGATTAACTGGCGCCAAATATCAACAGTAAAAACGTAATTTGCTGTGGTAGGAGAAGCTGCGTCAATCTTTATTTAATAAATGACTTGTGCCTCAGAAGACAGTATGTAGACACGCAATAAATGCGCGGTGGCGCTTGAAGGCGTGAGACGCGGAGCACAGACGCTCTTGATTCTGGAGGTCATCAATAATATAATAACACGAATACTGAGATGGTTCAGGAGTTTTAGAATGACCAAAACAACATGTCAGATGTTCTACAGTGTGCTCAGCCTGCTGGATTGTCCATTCACACACATTTATCATCACATGATCTCTTATAACAACATCACATTTTGTTTTTACAATTATTTTTTAGGGGTTTTTCACATTAAATTGGAAAGGACGGGACAGGAAAGTATTGGGTGCAGAGAGAGGGGAAGGGTCGGCAAAGGACCTCGATCCAGGAATTGAACTCAGGTCGCCGTGAGCCAGGGGCAGAGTGGACATTTTATAAGTGGGGGGGACAGCTGTATGAAATCCAAAAGTTTACATTCTTAATCACCTGATTCTTAATGTTCTGTCTCTAAAAGTGAGGGGGACATACCCCCCCCCCCCCACCCCCCCTGGTTGCTACGCTCCTGCCGTGAGCACCATGGTGCTATATGTTGACGCATTAACCACTAGACTATTGGCGACGACCACATGACTTTTTAATGCACATACTGGAATTTGTTTGGTAAAAGTGTTTCCATCGCAGTTTATGTGCCTCTTTTCTTATCGAATAAAAAGTTTATCCTACTGAGTTATTTGCATATGTTTATTAAGCGCATTTTCAAAACTCATGTGCATTATGGCGTTTCCATCAACTGATTTTTTATGCGCACAGTCAAAATAAACATTTAAAAGGGGGATTGAAACATAGCTATACACTTATTTTTGGATATTTTGGATTATCGCTGAAAAGTGCATGATGGAAATGACAAGATGTGCAAACATGTATGAATTTTGACTGTTTAGAAAACTCACATAAAAAACTGATGTGCACAACTGAGAGGGATAAACATTTATTCAATAAGAAACAATGCACAGACACTCAGATCTATTGAGTAAAGTATTCATCTGCGCTTCAGTGATGTAGTTTCTGCCAGATGATTTGACCGATATAAATGTGTGTGTGAGGGTTTTTGCGTCAGTAATGTTGGTCTGCAGCTCTCCAAGTTTCCAGCTTTCCATTGTTGCAGATCTGAAATGTTGTTGTGCTGATTGTAAAAGGCCTCAGTCCTCCGTCAGTCCGTCATCACAGTGCTT
>LR812537.1:235339-237839 GCA_903798195.1 Danio kyathit
TCATCACAGTGCTTCAGTATTTATTCATTCATTCTCCTTCGGCTTAATCCCTTTATTTATCAGGGGTCACTACCAGGGCCGGAGTGGGACTGCTTTCAGCCCTGGAGTTTCAAGCCTTAGACCGGCCCACCTCAGTTCACGACTGACTATATTAAAATAAGGTCATTTCCAATTCAGTTTCTAATGACACTATCACGTCTTTTTCAAGCAAACAGCTGCTTTAGAACATCAAATGTTTTTTATAAATATGAGAGCAGTAAAGAAGAGCTAAATCTCCAACACTATTCTTTAAAACATCACTATGCCTATTCCTGCAATATCTGAATATATATTCTGTGGAAAATCCTTTATAGATATCCAGTCCTTTGTAACGGTGGTCACACAAAAAAATAAAATATGTACACCTACATAAGTAACCCAAACAGTATTATATGTCTTAACACTAAAAATGAAGAAAAAAAATACACTACTCCGGTGAGGTTCGAACTCGGGTCGGCGGCGTTGTCACGGTTGTGGATCTATCTGTTCTTCCTGTATATGTGTGTGGGAAGTGGGTGTGTTTGTTTGGGTATATCTTCACCGCGTGGTGTGTGTGTGTTTACATTCATCAGCTGGGTTATCACGTGTCTTGTTACCACTCATCTCACTCAGCGGTTTTCATTCAGCCACAGCTGTCGCGCATTACCGCGCGCCTTCATATGTTCAGTGTTTGTAGATAGCGTTGGTCAGTCCGTTCTGTCACAAATATACACAGGAGACCCAAATGCAAGTGAATGCAAGATGATTTATTAATAGAGATAACAAGAGTCACAACTGGTATTGATCTCACCAGATATAGGGGAATAGTGTAGAGCAAGGGTGCTCCTCACAAGGAATCCAACACGCTAAACAGCGGTACTAGTTCATCCGAGAAACAGATCCGGGGTGAAGTCTCTCACTGATATCGAGGAAAGGGGAGGTTAGTGCTATGGAGCAACTCTCAAGGAAATCGACACGCTTACCAGCGGTAATAGTTCATCAGAGAAGCAGATCCGGGGTGAAGTCTCTCACTCATATGGTTGTCATCAGTGCAGGCAGTTGCAACAACATCAATGAAACGGAGACGTGCATCAGGTCCAAATATAACAGACTTATGACGATTCACCACCAGCGGATTTAGCAAGAGTGCCTAACAGAAAGCAGACACAGAGGTGAACAACAACGGACTGACAAATGCTATCTACAAACACTGAACATATAAAGGCACGTGGTAATGCGCAACAGCTGTGGTTGAATGAAAACACACACACACACCACGCGGTGAAAATATACCCAAACAAACACACCCACTTCCCACACACACACACATACAAGAAGAACAGATAGATCCACAACCGTGACAGGCGTAGTAACGCAATGTGCTGACCACTGAAGCACAATGGCGCTATTATGCTATGAAGAAAAAATAAGTATTGCACCGTTATCTACCAGACTTAACCACAGTATTACTGTCTATTGCTGGCTTAATCTTTTTCTCCCCTTTTTAGATTTCTGATCAAGTCATGTCAGATTTATTAATGTAGTGAATCGTCTGATTTTCATTGAGCAGGTGTAATATTCATTAATATTAATTATTCGAATTCTTATATTCACTAAGGTGTCGCAGTTTGGGGTGGAATGATAGTTACATCATCATTACCCTGCAGGCTGCATTGTGCTCACGGGGCTGCGAGAAAATAAATAAAAAGAGTGAGGCTATGGTGAAAAAAGTGCGACTGCTGAGAGTGCAAGCAGCTAGGGACACCAGCTCTCATGGCCAAAAAAACGGACCGGCCCACCGGGAATTCTCCCGGTCCTCCCGATTAGCCAATCTGGGACTGGTCACTACAGTGGAATGAACCACCAACTATTCCAGCATAAGCTTTACACACCGGATGCCCTTCCAGCTGCAACCCAGTACTGGGAATCACCCATACACACTCATTCACACACACACACACTCATACACTACGGCCAGTTTAGTTGATCAGTTCCCCTATAGCGCATGTGTTTGGACTGTGGGGGAAACCGGAGCACCCGGAGGAAACCCACACCAACACGGGGAGAACATGCAAACTCCACACAGAAACACCAACTGACCCAGCCGAGACTCAAACCAGAGACCTGAGTGCTGTAGGCTGCAGTGCTAACCACTGAGCCACTGTGTTGCCTTCAATATTATTATTCTTCTGTTATTATTTCCTCCAGAACCGTCTTGAGCATCTGTCTGCGCGTTCCTCGCGTGTCAGCATCTTCTTCTTCCTTCTCATCTATTATAGCAGAAGCAGACTCACTCAGTTTCTCGATGCTCTTTCCAGTTTCTAATTTCTCTTTCCATTTTTTTTTTAGATGTTTGGCGCCAGTTTTTCAGGAAGTGACGATTTTGCTCTCTTTCACTCTTTTCACGCTGCAATATTCGCAAATTTGTGTGATTATTCCAGTTTGCGCATTCATTCGTTTCGCGTCTTTTGGATAGAAACCC
>LR812537.1:242839-340339 GCA_903798195.1 Danio kyathit
ATTTTTCAGCCTCATAAAACACTTTATGATTATTATAAACGTTCATATGTGATGTGATGAGGATCAGTCTGCTCTTTCTGCAGCTCTGAAAGTCCTCAAATGCATGACAGCATCACCTTACAGCTCGCATAAAAGCATCTGACATAAACGCAAATGCTTCATCATATCATCAAACTCCTGAAGACTGAGAATAATGCCTCAGTTCAAAGAGTTATCATCAATTATGTGTGCTGGAAACACTTTCAGCTCATCATTATAAACATGAGCATGTAACGTACAGCACAGCTTAGAGAAAGATGAATAATGTTGTTTGCAGATTCTTTGCTGCAGATGAGGATGGTTGTTTTCATCTATTAATAATCAGATTATTTTATTATCACTGAGATATACAGTACATGTGATTACAGTTCATCTATAATGCATCATAAGGTGTAATAAATAATGCATTAGGAATATGTTTTAATTATGTAATATATTGCATGGTTTACAGCAGTGGTCTCAAACTCAATTCCTGGAGGTCCACAGCTCTGCAGATTTTAGCTCCAACCACCTCCAAATCACACCTGCCTAATAGTCTGTAGTAGTGTTGAACGTGTTGATTAGCTGATCAGCTGTGTTTGATTAGGGTTGCAGAGCAGCGGCCCTCCAGGAATTGAGTTTGAGACCCATGGTTTAAAGTGTTATCAAAGTATTTTTAGATGATATTTTAATATTTAATGTCCCCTAAAAGTGTCATCTGTGCTGCACTATTAAAGTGTTTTTATTAGTGTTTATTTTTATATTAATTTCAGCTTCCGGTTGTTTTTAATGCTATTAAATACACTCGGTTGAGTTCCTGCTGTGTTGAAGCTGGAGCTGCACAATATATGGCTTCAGCATGGCTATTGCAGTGTGGTCATTCGCAATAGTCACATCACAGGATGTCGAGTCTGTGTTATAGTTTATCATTTTTATGTGTGGCTGCTCGGTGGCGCAGTGGGTAGCACGTTCGCCTCACAGCAAGAAGGTCTCTGGTTTGAGTCTGGGCTGGGTCAGTTGGTGTTTCTGTGTGGAGTTTGCATGTTCTCCCCGTGTTGGCGTGGGTTTCCTCCGGGTGCTCCGGTTTCCCCCACAGTCCAAACACATGCGCTATAGGGGAACTGGGTAGGCTAAATTGTCCGTCGTGTATGAGTGTGATCGAGTGTGTATGGACGTTTCCCAGTGATGGGTTGCAGCTGGAAGGGCATCCGCTGCGTAAAACAGATGCTGGATAAGTTAGCGGTTCATTCCACTGTGGCGACCCCAGATTAATAAAGGGACTAAGCCGAAAAGAAAATGAATGTATGAATTTTTGAGTTCCACATAAGTCATGATGTTTCAACACAAATTGATTAAGTTAACCTTACAAATTTAAGGAGATTGAACTTAAAACAATTAGGTTGTCCTAAAAAAAAACTCAAGAATTGTGTTGTTTCTGCTCATTTACATTAGTTTGAACCAGCAGCAGAAATATCTTTTGAGTGTGCTTGATGAGTTTGAAAGCAGTCCGGTGTCATGAGAAATCGGGTCCCCCCTGACAATTGGGTCCGCCTAGGACCCCGCTTAGGTCGTCTGTATTTAATGCCTGATCAAAAGTGCTTTTTATAGTCTATTCTCAGTCTTGAGATTTTAACAACACTTATCATATTAGTAACTTTATTTTAACAACACCTATCATATTAATAACATTATTATTGGTAAGTACAAGTTAAAGACATGCATAGTTAAAATAATTGAAACGGTTCTAAACATTTAATGAAGCCTTTTTGATGTTTTTATGTATTTATATGTAACATTATATATTTACATAAGAAATGGTAGCAAGTTTATCTAACATAAAAGCACGAAAGACGAATTCTCCATGCCACAACACATGCCACATTATATGTATATATATATTAATCAGGCGCTACAAACTATACCTAATACAACTCCAGTGAACCAATAGGATCACCCAGGGTCCTAGGCGGACCCAATTGTCAGGGGGGACCCGATTTCTCATGACACCGGCATTAGAAATGGTGCTGTTTTCTAACTTTAATAATGATTAATTTGATTACATTTATTTTATTTTTATTATTCAATTATTGGGTGACACGGTGGTTCAGGGGTTAGCACTGGCGCCTCACAGCAAGAAGGTCTCTGGTTTGAGTCTCATCTGGGTCAGTGTGTTTTTCTGTGTGGAGTTTGCATGTTCTCCCCGTGTTGGTGTGGGTTTCCTCCGGGTGCTCCGGTTTCCCCCACAGTCCAAACACATGCGCTATAGGGGGATTGATCAACTAAGTTTAGTGTATGAGTGTGTGAATGAGTGTGTATGGGTGTTTCCCAGTACTGAGTTGCAGCTCATCTACCTGCCTAGTGCTCAAAGGCATGGCTCCACCCTTTGTTTGTTTTCGGGGGTGGGTTTATTTAAATTTCAGAGTTTGTGATGTAAACATTTGTGTTTATTTTATCATTATATCACCTTCAATATAACAATTATGAACATATTGAAGTTATTATATATGAAGTATTTACTGGATAATTAAATTCAGTATGTAGTAATGCTGTTTGAATGTTTTTATTCATTACGGTTTTTATTCCAGTTCAACATTTAGTTTTTGTGTAACCCATTTTCAGCTTATTTCTCTTAACGTTAGCACTCCAGCTAGCGATGAAATGATTAACCAATTTCACTATTAATCATGCTTTAATTAATTTATTCATTCATTCATTTTCTGTTCGGCTTAGTCCCTTTGTTCATCAGGGGTCGCCACAGCGGAATGAACTGTCAACTATTGCAGCATATGTTTTAAACAGCGGATGCTCTTCCATCATGATGCCTTTTTACTTGTGTTTAAATGGCAAAAACTTTTCTCACTTATTTTTAAGTCCAAAGAGAGAAATGGACTACTGTTTGTTTGTTTTTTATTATTATTTTGTGCTGTATTCAGTGGTTACAGAGCAGCAGTAAATAACATATTAAATTATAACAGGGTTTTCACGGGGTCTTAAAAAGTCTCAAATTTAAAGATTGAAATTTTTCAATTCTCTGTTCTAGGTCTTAAATATTTGTGCACAGGTCTTATTTTTCCGATGTCTATGTAACGCTACATCTAATGCTCATTTAAATAATGTTTTGTTGCTGTTGCTTGGTTTTGGTGGTGTTGTAGTTCCTCATTTCACTAGTCCAATTGTAATTTGTGGTATTACAACTACAAATGAGGCCGACATGCAATAGCCAATCAGCTTTCTGTTACTGAACTCAGTGTGTGTGGCGAATGTGACGTCATCGCTGTGTTTGCGGACGTTCGCTTTGGGTGCGCGCCACATGATTTCGGCTGGCGGAGCTCACGTAATGTTTTGAGACTGGAGTGAACAGTTCGCTCGGCGCTGCATTTGGTTTGAGTTGAATATGAAACACTTTGAAGAGATTTTGTCTGAAACACGGTGGTACGACTGTACACACATCTTCATGATCTGTCCCTGCGTGATCATAGAGATTACTAAAAATTGCAGAAATTGCAACAGCAGTGGGAAAGGAGGAAAGTTTTTGGAAAAGTTTGGAAAAACCTGATGGATAAGTCTGTTAAAGCAAAAAAAAAAGAGGCCATGCAAAAGTGGAGACCCGGGTGGTTTATTATTACAGAATATGTTTTTCCACCAGTCACAGGTTTTACACTGATGTATATGTTACAATTTAGAATTTAAAACAATTTAATAGTTACAAACTAAAATTAAGTAACAAATTAGGTCTTTAATACAGTTGAAGTCAGATTTTTTTAAATTTTAGTTTCTTTTTTAAATATTTCCCAAATGATGTTTAACAGAGCAAGGAAATGTTCACAGTATGTCTGATAATATTTTTTCTTCTGGAGAAATTCTTATTTGTTTTATTTCGGCTAGAATAAAAGCAGTTTTTAATTTTTTAAACACCATTTTAAGGTCAATATTATTAGCCCCTTTAAGCTATATATTTCTCGATAGTCTACAGAACAAACCATCATTATACAATAACTTGCCTAATTCCCCTAACCTGCCTAGTTACCCTAATTACCCTAGTGAAGCCTTTAAATGTCACTTTAAGCTGTATAGAAGTGTCTTGAAGAATATCTAGTCTAATATTATTTACTGTCATCATGACAAAGAGAAAATAAATCAGTTATTAGAGATGAGTTATTAAACTATTATGATTAGAAATGTGTTGGAGAAATCTGCTCTCTGTTAAACAGAAATTGGGGAGAAAATAAACAGGGGGGCGAATAATTCTGACTGTAGTCAGCGTCAGTTTACAATACATTGATGCCCAGTTTCTAGGCTTTATTGGTGATGATGGTCATGAATGTTGGAGCATTATTGCCTTTTTATCTTATAAGTAGAGGACAGAAACTAGCCAGACAGTAATGTGGGAATTGTTGAGTGGGCAAAATAAAAATAAAAAAGTCAGTATTTTTAGTAAGTGAACTTCTTTTTTGTTTTTATTCTTGCCATAATAAAAAATATAATAGTAGAGCAACCCGAGTTCTGTTGCCATTAATATTAAACTTTAATAGGTAGAAATGTCTGAGATATGAACAAAAGCAAGTGATGCATCATTTAGATTTAAAACATTTTAATTTAAAAAATCTTGAATGGTTATAAAAATCTTTATAATAAATTATAAAAATAATAAAAGTCAATAATCTTGAATGATAATAATGAGATGACGTAGTTCCGGAAACTGTCTACTTCTCTGTTTATCTGTCTGACTTTACTGTCTGTCTTTTGAGCGCCCCCTGTCATTTAAAAGAATATCTCAATGGCGAACACGTCAAGTATAAAAGCCTCGTCTGTTTCGTGAGGAGCGCGATGTGGCGCCAGGCGAAAGTATAAATCAGACTGAAGATGTTAGTTTTATTCCTGTAGTTCAGTGCTGCGTCTGACCTGTCTTCAGTACTGTTCAATCTGAATACATTTATTTAACACTCATGTTGTGATTTAGTACTTTCTCTTTATGTGTATGTGTGTTTTTGATATTGTGATATTGGTCTTAAATTTAATATTTAATGGTCTTAAAAAGGTCTTAAGGTCTTAAATTTGACATTATGATACCTGCAGAAACCCTGAATAAGGAGTTTTCAGGTGATTTACTAAACTAGTGTTGTGTTGAAATCAATGAATGCGTAATAATCCTGATAATGGTGAAACCGTGATTAATCCTCAGACTATAATCATACACCACACATCTGGAACGGCTGCATCCCTCACTCCAGCTAACTGCAGCTCAGTGTTGTGTTTGTCCAGTGTTTAAGACCTGGGAGTGTGTTTGGGCTGAGGATGTTAATGACGGGATGCTGATGAGTCTCAATGCAGCTTGTTGATGTTGTTGCTGAATTAAACGTGTGTGTGTGTGTGTGTGTGTGTGTGTGTGTGTGTGTGTGTGTGTGTGTGGCTGATTTCTCTTTCTGCTCGAACGCGCCCACACAGAGACCCTTCCTCAAGCAGCAGATCAGTGTGTGTGTGTGTGTGTGTGTGTGTGATACATGATCAGTGATGCTCTCAGCGATTCCCACCCACACACACACACACAGATACACACAGACACACACATGCACTTCAGCCTGACATTGCATTAACATCCAGGATGGCGTTCGTGTGTGTGTGTGTGTGTGTGTGTGTGTGTGTGTGTGTGTGTGTGTGTTTCGTGCGCGACCCGATCGCACTCGGGAGAATTGAAAGTGTAATTTACAACTGCTGATTTTATGACTAATTGAAGCCTTTCTGTGGTTGTGTGTGTGTGTGTGTGTGTGTGTTTAGTGTGTGTGTGCCAAGTGTGTGTTTGGTGTGTGTGTGTTCTGCATGTGCGTTTTATGTATATGTGAGTGGTTATTTGGTTTGTGTGTGTGTTCTGCATGTGTCTTCTATGTGTGTGAATGTGTGCTTTTAAGTGTGTGTTTGGTTTGTGTTCTTCAAGTGTGTGTAGGGTTTGTGTGTGTGCACGAGTGTGTATTTGGTGTGTGTTCTGAAAGTGTGTTTAACCTGTGAGTGTGTGTTTGATGTGTGTGTGTGTGTGTGTGTGTGTGTGTGTGTGTGTGTGTGTGTGTGTGTGTGCGCGCGCACATGAGTGTGTGTTTGGTGTGTCCGCACAAGTATGATTGGTGTGTGTGTGTTTGGTGTGTCTGTGTGTGTGTGTGTGTGTGTGTGTGTGTGTGTGTGTGTGTGTGTGTGTGTGTGTGTGTGTGTGTGTGGGGGACTGTGTGCGCAAGTGTGTATTTGGTGTGTGTGTGCGCAAGTGTGTATTTGGTGTGTGTGTGTGTGTGATACATGATCAGTGATGCTCTCAGCGATTCCCACCCACACACACACACACAGATACACACAGACACACACATGCACTTCAGCTTGACATTGCATTAACATCCAGGATGGCGTTCGGTGTGTGTGGGTGTGTTTGTGTGTGTGTGTGTGTGTGTGTGTGTTTCGTGCGCGACCCGATCGCACTCGGGAGAATTGAAAGTGTAATTTACAACTGCTGATTTTATGACTAATTGAAGCCTTTCTGTGGTTGTGTGAGTGTGTGTGTGTGTGTGTGTGTGTGTGTGTGTGTGTGCCAAGTGTGTGTTTGGTGTGTGTGTGTTCTGCATGTGCGTTTTATGTATATGTGAGTGGTTATTTGGTTTGTGTGTGTGTTCTGCATGTGTCTTCTATGTGTGTGAATGTGTGCTTTTAAGTGTGTGTTTGGTTTGTGTTCTTCAAGTGTGTGTAGGGTTTGTGTGTGTGCACGAGTGTGTATTTGGTGTGTGTTCTGAAAGTGTGTTTAACCTGTGAGTGTGTGTTTGATGTGTGTGTGTGTGTGTGTGTGTGTGTGTGTGTGTGTGTGTGTGTGTGTGTGTGTGTGTGTGTGTGTGTGCGCGCGCACATGAGTGTGTGTTTGGTGTGTCCGCACAAGTATGATTGGTGTGTGTGTGTTTGGTGTGTGCACAAGTGTGTTTAGCAGGTTTGGTGAGTGTGTGTTTAGTGTGTGTGTGTTTAGTGTGTGGGAGTATGTGCATCACAAGTGTGTGTTTGTTGGGTTCTGCAAATGTGTTTAGCATGTTTGGTGTGTGTGCTTGAGTGTGTGTTTGGTGTGTGTGCAGAAGTATGGTGTGTGGGAGTGTGTGTGTGCGCAAGTGTGTTTAGCATGTTTGGTGAGTGTGCGTTTAGTGTGTGTGTGTGTGTGTGTGTGTGTGTGTGTGTGTGTGTGTGTGTGTGTGTGTGTGTGTGTGTGTGTGTGTGTGTGTGTGTGTGTGTGTGTGTGTGGGACTGTGTGCGCAAGTGTGTATTTGGTGTGTGTGTGTGCAAGTGTGTTTATCATACGTTTGGTGTGTGTAACATTTGCACGAGTGTGTACAGTGTGTGTGTGTGTGTGTGTGTGTGCATGAGTGTGTGTTCTGCATGCGCTGAGCTCCGTGTGTCCTTTATGCTTAAACGGAGGCAGTTTCCATGACAACCAAACAAAGAGCTTGAGTTCAGAACAAAACTTGCAGAAACAGAAGGACGAATGCTGGAAACTTTACATCAGAGAGAGGATTATTACTGCTGATTAACCACTGAGCTTCACTAGAACCAACCCCGCAGGAGAGCTGCGCTACAGCAACTGCTTAGCAACACCCTGGCAACCACCCAGAACACCCTAGCAACAATATGTCACTGACAGGCAAATCCCAGTGAATGTACAGTCAGATGAGTGTCGCTGAGGCTCAGTGTTGTCTACATGTGTGCTGCGCTGCCTCTGAACTGGAGAGTCATGAACAAACCTGCAGTCATGTTGGAGAGAGAATTAATCTACGACCGAAGAGGACATTACACTTAATCAGGCTCATTCATTTCCTGCACTTTATTTATTATTATGTTTAAGATTGGGTGGCATGGTCACTCCAACACAATCTCACGGCAATTCGTAACTTTTGGATTTAGTGGCTAATTCGCATGAATTCGTACGATCTAATTCGTACAATTTAGTACGATTTGCTCATCACCCAATGACGGTTGGAGTTAGGGGTGGAGTTAGGTGCCACGCCTCCTTTTTAAAATTGTACATTTTCGTACGAATTAGCCACTAAAATTCACGAATTCATACGAATTAACCACTAAACTGACAAAACGTAAAAGTCTTACGTTTCCTCGAGAGATCAGGCTGGGTCACTCAGTGGTTATCACTTTCACCTCACAGCAAGAAGGTCTCTAGTTTGAGTCCCGGCTGGGTCAGTTGGTGTTTCTGTGTGGAGTTTGCATGTTCTCCCCGTGTTGGCGTGGGTTTCCTCCGGGTGCTCCGGTTTCCCCCACAGTCCAAACACATGCGCTATAGGGGAACTGATCAACTAAACTGGCCGTAGTGTATGAGTGTGTGTGTGAATGAGTGTGTATGGGTGTTTCCCAGTTCTGGGTTGTGACTGGAAGGGCATCGGCTGTGTAAAACATATGCTGGAATAGTTGGTGGTTCATTCCGCTGTGGTGACCCCTGATGAATAAAGTAACTAAGCTGAAGGAGAATGAATGGATGATGAAGAAGACCACACCCCTTTTTCCAGCACTTTGTTAGCAAAAACAGGATATTATTTACTTGCTAATATTTGATTTATATTTTGAAGTATATATTATAGGATTAGTGTGTTCATTATAGTCTTATTTACAATTGTTTTTTAAGATAAATTAGGTTTCGTGACATGGTTTGTTTAGGCGTATCTCAGTGAGATAGACGTACGCTTTTTAATTATTCATTATTAGTCCCTTAGTCCCTTTATTAATCGGGTCGCCACAGCGGAATGAACCACCAACTATTCCAGCACATGTTTTACACAGCGGATACCCTTCCAGCCGCAACCTACCACTGGGAAACACCCACACACACTCACTCACACTCATTCACTACGGTCAATTTTAGTCTACCCAATTCCCCTATATCGCATGTGTTTGGACTGTGGGGGAAACCAGAGCACCCGGAGGAAACCCACACCAACACGGGGAGAACATGCAAACTCCACACAGAAACACCAACTGACCCAGCCGAGACTCAAACCAGCGACCTTCTTACTGTGAAGCGACAACACTACCTACTGCGCCACCCAATTATTGTTTAATAATTAAAGCAATATAGAGAAATCAATGTGTGTGTGTGTGTGTGTGTGTGTGTGTGTGTGTGTGTGTGTGTGTGTGTGTGTGTGTGTGTGTGTGTGTGTGTGCAGTGTTTTTGCGAGTTTTACCATATGATCTCCAGCGTGTTGGGGAAAGTTACTTTTGAAAGTAATTACAGCTGTGTGATTAATCGAAATCGAATCGCAAATTGAAATGTTGTGATTAGTTAGTCGCAAGAGGCTGTGATATGAAATATTCATTCATTCATTCATTTTCTTTTCGGCTTAGTCCTTTCATTAATACGGCGTCGCCACAGCGGAATGAACCGCCAACTTATCCAGCATATGTTTTTACATAGCGGTTGCCCTTCCAGCTGTAATCCATCACTGGGAAACACACACACACACTCATACACTACGGCCAATGTAGTTGATCAGTTCCCCTATAGCGCATGTCTTTGGACTGTGGGGGAAACCGGAGCACCCGGAGGAAACCCACACCAACACGGGGAGAACATGCAAACTCCACACAGAAACACACACTGACCCAGCCGAGACTCAAACCAGCGCCCTTCTTGCTGTGAGGCACTCGTGCTAGCCACTGAGCCATCATGACGCCCTGATATAAAATATATATGTATTATTTAATTTCCCGTGTCCAGAGCAAATGTGAGACTGCAGTCTGTGTGTGGCCATCTTATTAGCCAATTGAGTGAGCACACTTTCATTCTGCCCAATCAGAATTGTGCAGTCGAACTATGTGGAACGCCTACAATAAAAACAAGAAAACAAACAGGAAAGCACGGACAAGTGTGATAGTGGTGTCTGCTGCTTCAGAAACAGATGAATTCATATCAAAGAAAAACAGCATGTCGGTAATATGGGAATATTTTGATTTCATCGTCACAGACACAGAACAAGTCATTTTTAAGAGCTGTCGCAGAATTGTTGCCACAGCTTACAGATTATTGAGCTGAAGCTTGACTACAAAGTTAAATTGCAGTAGCACACAATCGCAATATCAGTCAAAAAAAATCACAATTAGATATTTTCCCCAAGTCGCACAGCCCTAAAAGTTATGCATTGAAATATTGAGTTACTCCCCAAAACAGAAGCTAGTTGTGTTACTTTAATGGTAAGTGATGCGTTACGATACTTATGAGTAACTTTTGCATTACGTTTTCTCACTGACTACGTTTACATGGACACCAATAATTCGATTTTAATGCGATTAAGACAATACTCTGATTAAGAGTCTACCATGTAAACAGTGATTTTTGATTAATTTAATCAGATTAAGGTCATAATCGAACTAAAGAGAAATCGAATTAAGACATGTGGAGTATGCCGATCTTAGTCGCATTATTGAAGTGCAGTACAGACATGTAAACACCTTAATCGAACTATTATCCTCATGTAGGACTTAAGCCGCTTTTTGTAACAGGGTAGTCCACACACACACACACACACACACACCCAGACACACACACACACGCACAGCTGATTGACACTTTGCACCTACCGAGTCAGTGCAGACCACAGACACCTGCATCGTGAAATGCGGAGTTTTTTTTTTTTCTTCCATTCAGCATGCGGTATGAACTTACATTAAAGCAACTCTTCCAGCAGTTCATAGTTGCATCCAATATCTCGTTTGTCACGGTGGGCTTGCATGACATGTTTGTGAATGAAAGTTAAAGTGCCAGACTGCAGTTAAAGTCGACAAATCAAAAATGAAACACCCGAAATACATGAAACGCCAGAGGAAATGCGGATAGCGCGGTGACGCAATGACGTTAATCGAATTATGTGCTATAACATGTAAAACGCGATCATGAAAGTAACACTCAAAAAGCAAGTCATGTAAACACCTTAGTCTTATTATTCTCTTAATTAGATTAAAGCAAATAATTCGATTACTGATGTCCATGTAAACGTAGTCACTGAGGCTTGATCTCTTTCAGAACTTGCAGGGTTTTGAAGATGAATAACACACTGTATAATCTTCATTTACCTTTGAAGAGCACCTGTTTTACCCCTTTTTCAAGATGTGAGATCAGTCTTGTGTGTCTCCAGAGTGTGTGTGTAAAGTTTCAGCTCAAACACTCATCAGATTATTGATTATAGCTTTCAGATTGTTGACGTTTTCTGCTTTAAACACACTGTAGCTGTTTTTGTGGCCTGTGCCTTTAATGCTGGTTCCACCGTTCCCTCGTGTCTGTCAGAGTGTGCCTCAGTCTCCGCCTCGGCTGCGTCAGATAAACAACGATGAGTCACACACTATGTCGTTACAAAGTGCACGCACACACACACAGCGCACGCCATTTACTTTGCAGTTTTTCACGGCAAATGTGACAGGATACAGGTTAATCTCCACTGCTGTATGGATATCTGTTATGTTAATGTAGAAAATAAACCTAATTTAACGTCCACAAACCAGGATTGAAGCATCTTCTTTTATAATTGTACTGACACACGGCTGTGAAGACGGTAAAATCGCTGATTAACTCATTCTTGATCACATTTGATGATGATTGATGATCACAGAGCGCTGAACAGATCTTTTAATCCCGGTTGCTTTGTGCAGGTCCTGTCTTGTTGATATGATTACATGCGTTACTACGGAGACATGTTAATACGTGGTTGTCAATCAATTCGGTGGGCGGGGAAACACACTCCTATGTCCTGTTGCCGTCGGCCTTAAAATGGAAGGGATTTGGATCCTATTTTAACGTCAGGACAATTTAAAAAAGAGACTTAATGTGTTTCTATCACTCCAATATGACTGTGGACACACTATACTACACACAGTTCTGCCTAAATAGCTGATTTTCATCATAGCTGCCCTTTAAAAACACATCAGGCAATAATAATGGAGGATAATGTTATCTACTGAGAACTTCCAGAGCTCTCCATGCTGTATATACAGATTAATGAGAGTTTAAAGCAGTGTGTTTGCAGCTTGTAGTCTTATTAGTGCAGTAAAATGAGTGTGCATCAACACTATAATCACCTTCTCCTGTTCTTCGTGTGTTCAGAATAATGAGAATACTTCCAGCATTGCAGAGATGTAAGCCAGAGCCATCCTGCTTTCTGTCTGTTCCTGTGTTCTCTCATACAGTGCTGGAATCAACGCTCATTTTAATTAGGCAATTTCATTTTTAAAAGCTAATTAATTACACTAAAAAGTAACTTAAATATTATTACTTCATTTTTTAAAAGTAATGCGTTACTCAGAAAATTAATATGATTACATAATTCACGTTACCCCCAACACTGGTCTCACACTGGTCTTCATTATTGCTGGATTACTGCCTGTGCTGGTGTGTGTGTTGTTTGAGGGATCTGTGTGTTTCTCCTCTGAGCTGCAGCGGGTCTGCGCTGGTTTGGTGTTTGTGTTGTATTTTTAGTGTGATCGTGTAATTGATGCTGGCTGGAATCAGATCAGACGCAGATGATTAGCACTGCTGTTTATACAGCACACAGCAGCAGGCAGATGATATTCCAGAAGTGTTCCTGCACACTCAAATCTCATAATCCTGTAAAGACCCCGTCAGCCGTCATAAAGTACTCATAGCAGATTATTACACACTGTACACGTCACACTGCGCTGATCAAAGCTGTGTGTGGAAGGTGGAGCAGAACGATGTGGACACACTCATTTACTGTTCATTCCTGACGCTCAATATGAGGAACTGTTCCTCTAGAAAACTCTAGACAGCACAATGCAGTTAAGTGGAGACTGGGTGAGTGGGTGGAGACTATTAGTGGGTGTGGACTGTATGAGTGGGTGGAGAGTGTATGAGTGGGTGGAGACTGGTTAATTGGGTGGAGATTGTATGAGTGGGTGGAGACTGATTAATTGGGTGGAGAGTGTAAGAGTGGGTGGAGACTGATTAATTGGGTGGAGATTGTATGAGTGGGTGGAGACTGATTAATTGGGTGGAGAGTGTATGAGTGGGTGGAGACTGGTTAATTGGGTGGAGAGTGTATAAGTGGGTGGAGACTGGTTAATTGGGTGGAGATTGTATGAGTGGGTGGAGACTGATTAATTGGGTGGAGAGTGTATAAGTGGGTGGAGACTGGTTAATTGGGTGGAGATTGTATGAGTGGGTGGAGACTGATTAATTGGGTGGAGAGTGTATGAGTGGGTGGAGACTGGTTAATTGGGTGGAGAGTGTATGAGTGGGTGGAGACTGGTTAATTGGGTGGAGAGTGTATGAGTGGGTGGAGACTGGTTAATTGGGTGGAGACTGTATGAGTGGGTGGAGACTGGTTAATTGGGTGGAGAGTGTATGAGTGGGTGGAGACTGGTTAATTGGGTGGAGACTGTAAGAGTGGGTGGAGACTGATTAATTGGGTGGAGAGTGTATAAGTGGGTGGAGACTGATTAATTGGGTGGAGAGTGTATAAGTGGGAGGAGACTGGTTAATTGGGTGGAGAGTGTATGAGTGGGTGGAGACTGGTTAATTGGGTGGAGAGTGTATGAGTGGGTGGAGACTGGTTAATTGGGTGGAGATTGTATGAGTGGGTGGAGACTGATTAATTGGGTGGAGAGTGTATGAGTGGGTGGAGACTGGTTAATTGGGTGGAGAGTGTATGAGTGGGTGGAGACTGATTAATTGGGTGGAGAGTGTATGACTGGGTGGATACTGGTTAATTGGGTGGAGAGTGTATGAGTGGGTGGAGACTGGTTAATTGGGTGGAGATTGTATGAGTGGGTGGAGACTGGTTAATTGGGTGGAGATTGTATGAGTGGGTGGAGACTGATTAATTGGGTGGAGAGTGTATGAGTGGGTGGAGACTGGTTAATTGGGTGGAGAGTGTATGAGTGGGTGGAGACTGATTAATTGGGTGGAGAGTGTATGAGTGGGTGGATACTGGTTAATTGGGTGGAGAGTGTATGAGTGGGTGGAGACTGATTAATTGGGTGGAGAGTGTATAAGTGGGTGGAGACTGATTAATTGGGTGGAGAGTGTATGAGTGGGTGGAGACTGATTAATTGGGTGGAGAGTGTATAAGTGGGTGGAGACTGATTAATTGGGTGGAGAGTGTATGAGTGGGTGGAGACTGATTAATTGGGTGGAGAGTGTATAAGTGGGTAGAGACTGATTAATTGGGTGGAGAGTGTATAAGTGGGAGGAGACTGGTTAATTGGGTGGAGACTGTATGAGTGGGTGGAGACTGATTAATTGGGTGGAGACTGTATGAGTGGGTGGAGACTGATTAATTAAGTGGAGAGTGTATAAGTGGGTGGAGACTGATTAATTAAGTGGAGAGTGTATAAGTGGGTGGAGACTGTATGAGTGGGTGGAGACTGTATGAGTGGGTGGATACTGTATGAGTGGGTGGAGACTGTATAAGTGGATGGATACTTTGAGTGGGTGTGGCATATGAGTGGGTGGAGATTTCATGAGTTGGTGGAGACTGGTTAATTGGGTGGAGAGTGTATGAGTGGGTGGAGACTGGTTAATTGGGTGGAGAGTGTATGAGTGGGTGGAGAATGGTCAATTGGGTGGAGAGTGTATGAGTGGGTGGAGAATGGTTAATTGGGTGGAGAGTGTATGAGTGGGTGGAGACTATGAGTCGGTCGAGACTATTAATGGGTGGAGATTTCACTAAGATTGGATGGAGACTGGCTGATTGGGTGGAGACTGTACTTTGAGTGGGTGGAGACTGTATGTGGGGGCGTAGACTTTATAAAAGGGTGGAGACTGGCTGATTGGATGGAGATTATGAGTGGGGTGGAGACTACGATGGGGCGGAGACTGGCTGATTGTGTAGAGACTGTATGAGTGAGTAGAGACTAAGTGGGTGGAGACTGCATAAGTGTGTGGAAAATGTATGATTGGGTGGAGACTTTGAGTGGGTGGAGACTGTATGTGTGGGCGGAGACTGTATGAATATGTGGAGACTAAGAGGGTGGAGACTGCATAAGTGTGTGGAGACTGTATGAGTGGGTGGAGACTACATGAGTGGGTGGAGACTATTATTAAGGACTTTGGGTGGAGACTATGAGTGGGTGGAGACTGCATAAGTTTGTGGAAACTGTGATTGGGTGGAGACTTTGAGTGGCTGGAGACTGTATGAGGATGTAGAGACTAAGTGGGTGGAGACTGCATGCGTGAGTGAAGTTTGTACAAGTGGGTGGAGACTCTATGAGGGGGTGGAGATTATGTGTAAGGACTTTGGGTTGAAACTGTATGTGGAGGCGGAGACTATATAGGTGAGGGGGCGGAGACTGTCTGAGTGAGTGGAGATTATGTGTAAGGACTTTGGGTTGATACTGTATGTGGAGGCGGAGACTATATAAGTGAGGGGGCGGAGACTGTCTTGAGTGGGTGGTGTGTAACAGGACAGCAGGTTTGATCTGTCAGTAAGCTGATAGAGGCTGCAGTCTTCAGTTTCCTCTAGTGAGCAGGATGGAGATCAGCTCCAGCGGCTGCAGGTCAAGTGTTTCTGAAAGCTCCAGGTGTTCTCCTCGTCTGAGAGCAGTGGGTGGAGGTTTCCAGAGGAGATGGAGAGCCGGATAATCACGCTGAACCCGCCGGCTTCATTTCTGCTGTGATTATCCTGAGAGCGAGCGCGTGATGAGTGTGTGTGTGTGAGTGGGACTGAAGAGAGATGGAGATGGAGGCTGCGTGTGTATTTATAGCAGCAGGAATGCAAGTTCTGTAAAGGTTTGCTGTCCTGAGGGATGATTCACCACAAAACAAGACAAAACACTGACAACGGCCCAGAGAGACACCGCCAGTGTGTGTGTGTGTGTGTGTGTGTGTGTGTGTGTGTGTGTGTGTGTGTGTGTGTGTGTGTGTGTGTGTGTCTCTGAGTGAATAATTATTCCTCTCTCTCAGTGTTGTCAGATGGAGCAGAACTTTAGTGCAGAGTCGATATTCTCCTGTTTTACAACATTCAGCATCATAGCCAGTGCCAGACACAATATCCACACGTTCTGTGATGTTCTGGGGCAGAGTTTCATTCATTCATTCATTTCTTTTCGGCTTAGTCGCTTTATTAATCTGTGGTCGCCTCAGCGGAATGAACCGTCAACTCATTCATTTTCTTTTCGGCTTAGTCTTTTTATTAATCTGGGGTTGCCACAGTGGATGGTCAGGTCAGAATTTGGCCTCAACAACATGAAAGCATGGATCATCCTGCCTTGTATCAGCGGTTCAGGCTGGTGGTGGTGGTGTAATGGTGTGGGGGAGATTTTCTTGGCACACTTTGGGTCCATTAGTACCAATTGAGCATGGTGTCAACGCCACAGCCTACCTGAGTATTGTTGCTGACCATGTCCATCCCTTTATGAGCACAGTGTCTCCATCTTCTGATGGCTACTTCCAGCAGGATAACGCACCATGTCATAAAGCGCCAATCATCTCAGAATGGTTTCTTGAACATGACGATGAGTTCACTGTACTCAAATGGCCTCCACAGTCACCAGAGCTCAATCCAATAGAGCACCTTTGGGATGTGGTGGAACGGGAGATTGGCATCATGGATGTGCAGCCGACAAATCTGCAGCAACTGTGTGATGCTATCATGACAATATGGAGCAACATCTCTGAGGAATATTTCCAGCAGCTTGTTGAATCTACAACATGAAGGATTAAGGCAGTTCTGAAGGCAGAAGGGGGTTCCTTACTCAGACACATAGTAATGTTCTGCTATGGCTTTGAGCTATTTTCATTAGCAAAGTAAAACGTTTTCAATCCCTAAAATGTAAAACAAAATGTCTTGTATAATTCAAATTAATTTAACATTTGCTGATATTCAGTAAAACTACATTATATATTATAAACATAAAACACAAACCCATAGAGATCATTTCTGCTTCATAACTTGAGTTATAGTCTGCTTATAACTGTGACTCTCAGGACACAATATTTGTTTGACACCTTTACTGTCAGCCTGCAACAATCAAACAACAACGAGCATATTATTATAAACTGGAAATATCACACAGAGCCCTACTGAATGTCCCTGACCTGTAGTGTGTGTGTGTGTGTGTGTGTGTGTGTGTGTGTGTGTGTGTGTGTGTGTGTGTGTGTGTGTGTGTGTGTGTGTGTGTGTGTGATGTGGTTGTGTTTCATGGCTAAGCTTTGGTTTGATCTTTTCAATGCAGTCTTCACACTAATATTGTAATGTTTGTTTACTCATCAGTAGCTTTATTAATAACTAATGTGATGTATTGAATATATTGATGAAATATTTTTGCGCTGTGTGTGTGTGTGTGTTTTAGAGCACGCTCGTGCTCGCAGGAAGAGCTTTGCCACGTCGCGGCAGAGAAGCATGGAAACTCCGCCCACTGCCCCTACACAGCCATTCCGACAGCCTGTGAGTAGACACGCCTCTTCTCTCCTGTTTGGATGATTAATGCACTGCATACACGCCCCCTCATGAATATTAATATCCAGTATATAATCATGTGACCTTAATACCACATCCTAACAACACGCGACAAGCAATTTGTCTGCACCAAACACAAGACGACAGAAACATTTAAACACCAGCCGCTCCCCTCCTAATGTAATGGAGGATTTTAATGTAGTTATTGCTTATTAAACCAGTTTAACAGTATTGGTAGGCTACTGAGTGACTGATGTTGGAGTCTCAGTTCTGACTCATTTTAAAGCGTCTGCTAGTCTTTCAAAATAGCAACAGAAAACATTGAAGCGATTTTTGACCACTTCATACAGCCTAATTTATTTATTTGCTATTTTTATAACACATTTAATTCGGTATAATTTGTGTCTTTATTTTATTGTATTTTTGTTGGTCAGTTATCTACAAAATAAACAAAAAGAATGAATACGTTTTAGGTGAAGTGGCATGCAAATAATACTTTTTCAGTAAAAGGGAATTATGAATTAAATTCAAGGCCTATTATAACATGTAAAATATAGTATTTCTGACTGTTTTCTTTATAACTTGAGTTATGAATTACTGTATTGCAATACAACTTGGTATCGTGATGCTTAAATTGGTATAGAATCATAAGATGAATTAATGGGTTGCGACAACCCTACAATCCAAAATAGATAAAGTAATCCAGCAAGAGCAGCCGAAAGCTCCGCTCCTTCCGCTACGTGAGCAAAGCTGTGGCCGTTGAGTGTGTGAAGTGTTTCATATTTCATTTTAGCGGTTGAATAAGTGCATCATCCGGGTAACTAAAGTGCACTTATTATTTTAGAGTTTTCAGTGTGAACGCACTACTGACACTGCAGGGAGTGCAGAATTATTAGGCAAGTTGTATTTTTGAGGATTAATTTTATTATTGAACAACAACCATGTTCTCAATGAACCCAAAAGACTCATTAATATCAAAGCTGAATATTTGTGGAAGTAGTTTTTAGTTTGTTTTTAGTTTGAGCTGTTTTAGGAGGATATCTGTGTGTGCAGGTGACTATTACTGTGCAGAATTATTAGGCAACTTAACAAAACACAAATATATCCCCATTTCAATGATTTATTTTCACCAGTGAAACCAATATAACATCTCAACATTCACAAATATACATTTCTGACATTCAAAAACAAAACAAAAACAAATCAGTGACCAATATAGCCACCTTTCTTTGCAAGGACACTCAAAAGCCTGCCATCCATGGATTCTGTCAGTGTTTTGATCTGTTCACCATCAACATTGCGTGCAGCAGCAACCACAGCCTCCCAGACACTGTTCAGAGAGGTGGACTGTTTTCCCTCCTTGTAAATCTCACATTTGATGATGGACCACAGGTTCTCTATGGGGTTCAGTCAGGTGAACAAGGAGGCCATGTCATTAGTTTTTCTTCTTTTAGACTCTTTCTTGCCAGCCACGCTGTGGAGTACTTGGCCGCGTGTGATGGAGCATTGTCCTGCATGAAGATCATGTTTTTCTTGAAGGATGCAGACTTCTTCCTGTACCACTGCTTGAAGGTGTCTTCCAGAAACTGGCAGTAGGACTGGGAGTTGAGCTTGACTCCATCCTCAACCCGAAAAGGCCCCACAAGCTCATCTTTGATGATACCAGCCCAAACCAGTACTCCACCTCCACCTTGCTGGCGTCTGAGTTGGACTGGAGCTCTCTGCCCTTTACCGATCCAGCCACGGGCCCATCAAGACTCACTCTCATTTCATCAGTCCATAAAACCTTAGAAAAATCAGTCTTGAGATATTTCTTGGCCCAGTCTTGACGTTTCAGCTTGTGTGTCTTGTTCAGTGGTGGTGGTTTTTCAGCCTTTCTTACCTTGGCCATGTCTCTGAGTATTGCACACCTTGTGCTTTTGGGCACTCCAGTGATGTTGCAGCTCTGAAATATGGCAAAACTGGTGGCAAGTGGCGTCTTGGCAGCTGCACGCTTGACTTTTCTCAGTTCATTAGCAGTTTATTTTGCTCCTTGGTTTTTCCAGACGCTTCTTGCGACCCTGTTGACTATTTTGAATGAAACTCTTGATTGTTGGATGATCACGCTTCAGAAGCTTGGCAATGTTAAGAGTGCTGCATCCCTCTGCAAGATATCTCACTATTTTTGACTTTTCGGAGCCTGTCAGTCCTTCTTTTGACCCATTTTGCCAAAGGAAAGGAAGTTGCCTGATAATTCTGCACACCTGATATAGGGTGTTGATGTCATTAGACCACACCCCTTCTCATTACAGAGATGCACATCACCTAATATGCTTAATTGGTAGTAGGCTTTCGAGCCTATACAGCTTGGAGTAAGACAACATGCATAAAGAGGATGATGTGCTCAAAATACTCATTTGCCTAATAATTCTGCACTGCCTGTATTTATACTACAGAATGGCAGAATAGTGCAGAAGTGTGAGATTTGGGACGCACCTATTGTTAACTTTAGAGCTTCAGTTTCAGTTTGTTTCATTTATCTGTCAAGCTTACACTTCATTTACTTTATGTTTATTTTCATCTGATATTGGTAGATTTTTGTTTATATTTCAGATTTTTTCATTGTAATCATTTTAAAATAAGTTTTATTTAAGCTTAGTTTTTTATGCAAAAATTGCTTGAAAATTCCACAAATAATTACAAAGAAATTAAATTATAACAGTTAACTTCACAATATCACATAAAGTGTAAGATTAAAGAGACTGGAGTCGGGTTTCCTTGTAAAATGAACTTTATTATTAGCTTGTTTTTTTAATTGTTACAGTCAAAAGATCTGTAGTTCTGTCAGACTTTAAGTTATTAAGTGAAATATATGATGTAGCTGCTTCAAATGCTGCTAGTGTTAACACTATATTTTGATGCTGTGTTTGAGTATTAGTACACTGTCTGCTTATTATCTGCTGATTCTGCTCCTTCAACAGACATTTAACTGACAAGAGGAAACTTTGCAAGTACATGTCAACTAACCCTAACCCCAACCTACAGTCGACTTATAATCTGATGAAAACTAGTTGGCATGTAGATGCAGTGTAACTTAAACTCAACAAACAGACCATCAAAATACAGTGTGACTCTTCTAGTTCTGCTAACTTCTCAGAATGCACAAAAATATATGCATACAGTAAAATATATTGAAAATAAACAGCATGCATCTCACATACACACTCTGCTGCTGCGGCTGGGTTTCATTTGGGTAGGTTACGTTAATGTTCAGGTGTGTGTGTGTGTGTGTGTGTGTGACAAGTTACAGTTTTGGGCCAATTTTGTCTTTGAATGAACCGAATCTGACAAAACATTTCCTTTGAGACATCTGGGACATGCCTGTGTGTGTGTGCGTGCGTGTGTGTGCGTGCGTGTGTCTGTTTGTGTGTGTGTATAGCTATATTTTCCACATATGAGTCCTCATTTGGAAAAACCATTAAGAAATAATGTAAATAATGTTTTATATTGATTATAAAGCAGAAAGGTTTCTCTTTTTGAGTCTGGTTTTAGTATTTATAATTAATTTATTCTTTTTTGGAACGTCCTCATTTGGATAGCTGATTAAGTGTGTGTGTAGCTATATTGTCTACATATGAGTCCCTGTGTGCAAAAACTATTAAGAAATAATGTAAATGAAGGTTTTTATATTGATTATAAAGCAGAAGTGTTTCCCTTTGGGTCTGGCTTTAGTGTTTATAATTAATTTTTCTTTTTTGGAGCGTCCTCATTTGGATAGCTGATTAAGTGTGTGTGTGTGTGTGTGTGTGTGTGTGTGTGTGTGTGTTGATCACGTGTTGTGGTAAATGTTTCAGCAGAGGATTGAGGGTTTATTTTTGGGCTGGTGTTTCAGTCGTGTTGTGTGTGGGTTGGTGTTTTTAGTTAGCTCCTAACAAGAAATGTTGCAAAACAAACTAATTATTTCATAACTCAAATTTTATATACGTTTAAAAAGCAAAACAAAAAAACATTACTTATTTTAAAGACTGTAGAATATCATTTCTACCACACACAGTACAGCAGTTAAGTGTATTAATGGTCTAACCTGAACTAACATTGAGTAATATCTCACTTAAGATTGAACATTTACCTGTGTTTGCTGTCAGAAAACAGATAATCCAGTAAAGGAAAAGCTACAAACTACTAGAAATGTTCTTTTAGTGCAGATTAATCTGACATTAATGTTCATAAATGACGTAATATGAAGATATTTTTCTAGAAGAGAATAAAGTCTTATTATGATCTGAAAGGCAGAATACTCACTTCTGGATCAGTTAGACATCATAAACCTGTTTGCGGATGTGGGTTTGTTGGTGGTGAATGTGGATCTTTAACTCCTGCAATCCTCCAGTGATATGCATGAATATTTATAGCCAAATCAAGATGAATATTTTAGTAGTAGTGATGTTCATGCTGCCTTCGCTAGCTATCAGATTTAACAAACACAAGCTTCTTACTCTGAAATCCAACATGATGAATATGAGCTGAGTTTATTGAGTATATCCCTGTTAATGAGATGATCACAACTCATCTGCATATTAGTGTCAGATTAACAGTGCAAAACTTAATTTTTTTTTAGCATGAGGATTAAAGCTAATTATTAATCATGCTAATTGGCTTTGTTGATTGAGCGAATAAATAATTTGATGCTGCAGATCTTACTGGACAATCTGAGAATGCAAATGAAAGATGAAATCTAATTAAACGTGTCTATTGTTTAAACTATGACAACTATAACGTTGTATACTTATATATACAGTAGATGCATATATAATTCACTCATTCATTTTCCATCGGCTTAATCTCTTTATTAATCAGGGGTCGCCACAACAGAATGAACCGCCAGCTATTCCAGCATATGTTTTACACAGCGGATGCCCTTCTAGCCGCAACCCAGTACTGGGAAACACCCATACACACTCATTCACACTCATACACTACGGTGAGTTTAGTTGATCAGTTCCCCTATAGCGCATGTGTTTGGACTGTGGGGGAAACCGGAGCACCCGGAGGAAACCCACACCAACATGGGGAGAACATGCAAACTCCACACAGAAACACCAACTGACCCAGCCGAGACTCAAACCAGCGATCTTCTTGCTGTGAGGCGACAGTGCGACACCACTGAGCCACCGTGAATGTCTCAAGTGAAATATCTGAAGGGAAATCTTCTGTGACTGTCGACACCTGGAGAAGTGCTGAGTTCTCAGTGTGAAGTAAACAGGTCACACTGCTGCCTTCTAAAAGCACAGCACTCTCATTGGAAAGCACACACTCGCCCTGGAAAAACACTCATTAATGCTGACCCGCTGGATCAATAGTGTGCTGTGTTAAGTTTAAAGGTGCTGTATATATGTGTTTGACTCTCCTAAATCATAATACACTATAATATGTTGGCAGATATTTCAGAAACATGCTAAGGAAACGTACTGGTTTATCTGAAAAACACCGTTAAAGGGGGCCTATTATGCAAAACTCACTTTTTAATCTCAGTTGTGTGTCTGTCAGCAGTGTGTGTGTGTGTGTGTGTGTGTGTGTGTGTGTGTGTATATTTAATATCCTCTAATGGTAAAGATGAATTCATTGTATATGTTATAATCAGACTTGGGGCTGCACGGTGGCGCAGTGGGTAGCACGATCGCCTCACAGCAAGAAGGTTTCTGGTTCGAGCCCCGGCTGGGTCAGTGTGTGTTTCTGTGTGGAGTTTGCATGTTCTCCCCGTGTTGGTGTGGGTTTCCTCCGGGTGCTCCGGTTTCCCCCACAGTCCAGACACATGCGCTATAGGGGAATTGATCAACTAAACTGCCCGTAGTGTATGAGTGTGTGTGTGTGTGAATGAGTGTGTATGGGTG
Organism: Danio kyathit; assembly: GCA_903798195.1. NCBI lineage: Eukaryota > Metazoa > Chordata > Actinopteri > Cypriniformes > Danionidae > Danio > Danio kyathit. The sequence goes on from LR812537.1 coordinate 266,148, forward strand.
TTTCCCAGTACTGGGTTGCAGCTGGAAGGGCATCCGCTGTGTAAAACATATGCTGGAATAGTTGGCGGTTCATTCCGCTGTGGCGACCCCTGATGAATAAAGGGACTGTCTGCAGAAACACTTTGATTGACATTCTTCCTTTGTACGTGTCATCGGAGGGGGAAAGCCCCGCCCACTAGTGCCTATCTCTCCCTCATTAGCATAAACAGCAGCCCTGAGTGAGAAGCAGCCTGCAGTGCTGCTTTGCCACACACACAGACTCACGCACACACACACACAGTGCTGCAGATGTTCAAGACACAAATACACATACACACAACCGCACACACACATGCAGCACTCCAGATGCCAAAAACACAAATACACATACACACAACCATACACACACACATACAGTGCTGCATATGCCAGAAACACAGACACACACACAGAGACACACAGCGCTGAAGTTAGCGGAGGCACAAACACACACACACACACACACACAGACACACAGACCTATTTACAGACACGCTCACACAGTGCTGCAGATGTCAGAGATGCAAACACACAAACTACACACACACACACACACACACACACACGCGCGCAGCGCTGCAGATGTCAGAGTGTGTGGCGTGGGCAGCAGCTGCAGTGACTCACTGGATCCAGAAATGGCATCACTGACTCACAGCGCCCTCTGCTGGAGATCCTCTGCTCTCACACCGTCATCACTGTATGTGTGTGTGTGTGTGTGTGTGTGTTTGTGTGTGTGTTCACAGAGTTTTCTCAGCCGCCGCTTGAAAGGATCAATTAAACGAGCAAAGAGTCAACCCAAACTCGACCGCACGGGAAGCTTCCGCCACATGATTCTCCCACGATTCCGCAGTGCTGACCAGGAGAGGTACGAACACACACACACACACACACACACACACACACACACTGCAGTGATGCAGTGACTCACTCTCCCATTGTGCATCAGTGAGTCACAGAGATGTACAGCACATATAGGACTGTGTGTGTGTGTGTGCATGTCAGAGAGAGAGTGTGTGCATACAAGTGTGTGTGTGTGTGAGAGAAAGAGTGTGTATGCATGCATGTGTGTGTGAGAGAGTCTGTGTGTGTACATATGTCTGTGCGTATCTGAGAGTGTGTGCATGTGTGTTTTGAGTGTGTGTGTATACAGAGTCTACGTGTGTGAGTGAGTAAATGTGTGTGCATATGTGTGTGTGTGTGTGTGTGTTTGCATACATATGTGTGTGTAAAAGAGTGTGTGTGCATGTTTGTGTGCGTGCGTGCATTTGTGTGTGACAGAGATTGTTAATGCGTGTGTGTGTGTGTGCACATCTGTGTGTCTGTGGCTGCTATTCATCACCTTGTGGGGACCAGAAGTAATGAAGTATGTAGTAAATGTCAGCTGTTTAGTGTGGGTTTAGTGTTGTGGAGGACAGAATATACAGTGTGTACAGTATAGTAAAGCACGTGTGTGTGTGTGTGTGTGTGTGTGTGTGTGTGCAGGACGCGTCTGATGCAGAGCTTTAAGGAGTCTCACTCTCATGAGTCTCTGCTGTCTCCGAGCAGCGCGGCCGAGGCTCTGGACCTCACGCTGGACGAGGACGCCATCATCAAACCCGTCCACTCCAGCATCCTCGGCCAGGAGTACTGCTTCGAGGTCTGTGTGTGTGTGTGTGTGTGTGCAGTCACTCGCTTCATGCATGTACACACCTGAGGTCTTGAAATCTCTGAGCAGATCAGCGCTTCATCATCAAACAGCAGATCAGCAGAGCGTTTAGTCCTGCATTTCGTACTACAGCAGGTCAGGATAGTTTGCCTGATCATCACATGTGTAACGCTGCAGTAATTGTAAATAGTCCCGTTTGCTCGTCACACTTTTCTGATATACACACACGACAGCATTAACATTAAATACAAATATACCAACACTGACTGTGTTTGTGTGAAGAATGAGGGATGGAAGAGATGTGATTTGAGTGATGCAGGCAGATGCATTACATATCTGCGTTCAGAAGTGAGCTGAAGCTTCAGCACTGGGTCATTGGTGTATCGTAGTGCAGACAGACCAGCACCAGCGCATGGCAGTTCATACAGGGTTAAACAGCTCCTGTGTTCATGTTTCTGATTGAGTTTATGTAACATGGAGCACAATGACAGTGAGGTTCGGCTTGATCTACTTGAAGCTGGACCGTTCCTGATGTCAGCAGATGTTGTTAGTAAATGATCTCCGTCTTCAGGTGACCACGGCGTCAGGAACCAAGTGTTTCGCCTGCCGCTCCGCTGCTGAAAGAGACAAATGGATCGAGAATCTGCAGCGAGCCGTCAAACCAAACAAGGTACTGAACAAGCAGCTCACAGCACACACACACACACACACACACACACACACACACACACACACATACACACACACACACTCTACTGTAGACACACATTCTTTTCTGTTCTATTCTGTTCTGTTCTATTCTGTTCTTTTCTGTTCTGTTCTATTCGGTTCTGTTCTATTCTGTTCTGTTCTTTTCTGTTCTATTCGGTTCTGTTCTATTCTGTTTTTTTCTGTTCTGTTCTTTTCTGTTCTATTCGGTGCTTTTCTGTGCTGTTCTATTCAGTTCTGTTCTGTTCTATTCGGTTCTGTTCTGTTCTATTCGGTTCTGTTCTGTTCTATTTGGTTCTTTTCTGTGCTGTTCTATTCGGTTCTTTTCTGTGCTGTTCTATTCGGTTCTGTTCTGTTCTATTTGGTTCTGTGCTGTTCTATTCGTTTCTTTTCTGTTCTGTTCTATTCGGTTCTTTTCTGTTCTATTCGGTTCTTTTCTGTTCTATTCGGTTCTTTTCTGTGCTGTTCTATTCGGTTCTTTTCTGTTCTATTCGGTTCTGTTCTGTTCTATTTGGTTCTTTTCTGTGCTGTTCTATTCGGTTCTTTTCTGTGCTGTTCTATTCGGTTCTGTTCTGTTCTATTCGGTTCTGTTCTGTTCTATTTGTTTCTTTTCTGTTCTATTCGGTTCTTTTCTGTTCTATTCGGTTCTTTTCTGTGCTGTTCTATTCGGTGCTTTTCTGTTCTGTTCTATTCGGTTCTTTTCTGTTCTATTCGGTTCTTTTCTGTTCTATTCGGTTCTTTTCTGTGCTGTTCTATTCGGTTCTTTTCTGTTCTCTTCTGTTCTATTCTGTTCTGTTCTATTCTGTTCTGTTCTATTCGATTCTTTTCTGTTCTGTTCTATTCGGTTCTTTTCTGTTCTATTCGGTTCTTTTCTGTTCTATTCGGTTCTTTTCTGTTCTGTTCTTTTCTGTTCTGTTCTATTCAGTTCTTTTCTGTTCTGTTCTATTCTGTTCTGTTCTTTTCTGTTCTATTCTGGTCTTTTCTGTTCTGTTCTGTACTATTCAGTTCTTTTCTGTTCTATTCGGTTCTTTTCTGTTCTATTATTCTCTTTTCTGTTCTGTTCCATGCGGTTATTTTCTATTCTGTTCTTTTCTGTTCTATTCGGTTTTGTTCTGTTTTATTCTGTTCTATTCTGTTCTATTCGGTTCTTTTCTGTTCTATTCTGTTCTATTCAGTTCTTTTCTGTTCTATTCGGTTCTTTTCTATTCTGTTTTATTTGGTTCTATTCGGTTCTTTTCTGTTCTATTCAGTTCTTTTCTGTTCTATTCGGTTCTTTTCTATTCTGTTTTATTTGGTTCTATTCGGTTCTTTTCTGTTCTATTCAGTTCTTTTCTGTTCTATTCGGTTCTTTTCTATTCTGTTTTAATTGGTTCTATTCTGTTCTTTTCTGTTCTATTCGGTTCTTTTCTGTTCTATTCTGTTCTATTCAGTTCTTTTCTGTTCTATTCGGTTCTTTTCTATTCTGTTTTATTTGGTTCTATTCGGTTCTTTTCTGTTTTACTGTTCTATTGTGTTTTATTGTATTCTGTTCTGTTCTGTTGTAATCTGTTGTGAAATGTGTTTTCTCTCGTGTGTGTGTGTGTGTGTGTGTGCGTGTGCAGGACAACAGTCGTCGTGTGGATAATGTGCTGAAGCTATGGATCATCGAGGCTCGAGATCTGCCACCGAAGAAGCGCTACTACTGCGAGCTGTGTCTGGACGACATGCTGTACGCTCGAACCACCAGCAAACCGCGCACCGACACCGTCTTCTGGGGCGAACACTTCGAGTTCAACAACCTGCCGGCCATCCGCAGCCTCCGACTGCACCTCTACAAGGAGAACGACAAGAAGAGGAGGAAGGTAGTTCTGCTCATGCTTGCTGTCAAGTGTACATGCTGCGTCCCAAATGTGTGCGCATGTGTGTTTGTGCGTGCGTGTATCTGTGTGTGCTCATGTGTGTCGTGTGTGTGCAGGAGAAGAGCACGTATCTGGGTCTGGTCAGCATCCCGATCCCGAGTGTGACGGGTCGTCAGTTTGTGGAGCAGTGGTACCCGCTCATCCAGCCCAGTGTTCTGGCTAAAGGTGGCGGCGGCGGCGGGAAGATCATTAATGCCTCGCTGCGCCTCAAGTCCCGCTTCCAGAGCATGAACATCCTGCCCATGGAGCTCTACAAGGAGTTCGCAGAGTACGTCACCAACAACTACCGCACGCTCTGCGGAGTGCTGGAGCCGCTGCTGAGCGCCAAGAGCAAAGAGGAGGTGGCCTGCGCACTAGTGCACATCCTGCAGAGCACTGGGAAAGCCAAGGTCAGCACACACACCATCACACAGCACATGTTTTACACAGCGGATGTCCCTCCAGCCGCAACCCAGTACTGGGAAACACCCATACACACTCATTCACACACACACTCATACACTACGGCCAGTTTAGTTGATCAATTCCCCTATAGCGCATGTGTTTGGACTGTGGGGGAAACCGGAGCACCCGGAGGAAACCCACGCCCATAAAAGTCACTAAATTTCACTGAACGCTGTGTGTGTGTGTGTGTGTGTGTGTGTGTGTGTGTGTGTTCAGGACTTCCTGTCTGACATGGCCATGTGTGAGGTGGATCGTTTCATGGACCGTGAGCATCTGATCTTCAGAGAAAACACACTCGCCACTAAAGCCATCGAGGAGTTCCTGAAGCTCATCGCACACCGCTACCTGAAGGACACCATCGGTGAGGGTGTGTGTGTCTGTTTGTGTGTGCTCTTGCGTGTGTGAGTGTTTGTGTGCATGCGTGTGTGTGTGTGTATGTTTAATGAAATGATGATGATGAAGATGTCGATGATTGTGATAAGATGACAGTGATGATAATGATAATGAAGCTGCTGCTGGTGAATGTGTGTGTGTGTGTGTGCAGGAGAGTTCATCCGTGCGCTGTACGAGTCTGAGGAGAACTGTGAGGTGGACCCGATGCGAACGCCTCCGTCAGTGCTGGCCGACCATCAGGCTAACCTGCGCATGTGCTGTGAGCTAGCGCTCTGCAAGATCATCAACTCTCACTGGTCAGTGCACAACAAATAACACACACTCACAATGATCTGATGACCGCAGGATGTACTGCTGAACAAAAGATCGTCTTTCTTTAAGCATTTTATTTTAAATCTATTCTACAATCGCTTGTTTGTTATTCACATTATGCTCTTGACAAATCAGTGCAGCAGCGATTAGTGCTAACAGAACAGTTCATCTTCATGCACGAGACATCACTGATTATATTCTGTAGAACAGAGTGTCTGAGGAGGTAATGAAATTAGCCAAAATTAAGGGCATTAAAAAAATAACGTCATCTGACGAGGTATTACATTTTATAGCCCAGTTTGTTTTAGATAAATGTTTAATTAGTGTTAAGTGCTGGCCTTTATTCTGAAATGTGCGCGGATTTATTTATATGTTGAGAGTAGGACCTGGGCGACGCAACGGCGCAGTAGGTAGTGCTGTCGAGCAAGAAGGTTGCTGGTTTGGGCCTCGGCTGGGTCAGTGTGTGTTTCTGTGTGGAGTTTGCATGTTCTCCCCGTGTTGGTGTGGGTTTCCTCCGGGTGCTCCGGTTTCCCCCACAGTCCAAACACATGCGCTATAGGGGAATTGGGTAGACTAAATTGTCCGTAGTGTATGAGTGTGTGTGAGTGTGTGTGGATGTTTCCCAGAGATGGGTTGCAGCTGAAAGGGCTTCCGCTGCGTAAAACATTCCGCTGTGGCGACCCCAGATTAATAAAGGGACTAAGCCAAAAAGAAAATGAATGAAGGATTAAACCCACACGAATGCAGGGAGAACATGCAAACTCCACACAGAAACACCAACTGACCCAGCCAAGGCTCGAACCAGCGACCTTCTTGCTGTGAGGTGACAGCGCTACCTACTGCGCCACTGCATCGCCCCTAAAAAAACAATAGTGCAAAATAAATATTTCTTACTACCGAACTGTTCGCAGAAGAGCAGCTATTGACATTAATGACAAAGATTAAAAACCATGGACAAAGGCCCATTGTGACATCTTGATGAATCCCTCTGCTTTACTAAGTCTATATGTTATCTGCAATATGTTATTCTATTTGGAAAGATATTTCAGTTACGCCACTTCAGTCGTGCTGGTGTTACATTTTTTTAAGGTATTAAAAAAAGGTCATAAAAGGTATCAAGAAGTTCTGTATATACCCTGTAGAAAGAAAGTGTGCAGGAAGCATCAATACTGTACAGATCAGATCTGTGTTATCAGTCAGTTTGAGCTGCAGTAGTCCAGCAGGGGGAGCTCAAACACTGACATATTCCCTCAGTTCAGCAAGCCACTGATCAACAGAGCACACAGATCACTAGAGGAGCTGAGGAGAGAATCATTTGAACAAGTCTGAATATTTATGACCGCTGGGCTTCACACGAGCAAACTGAACTTACACTAATAATCAATAAACAAATGTGTTGCACTGAAGGGATCATTTATTTACTCACACAGAGATTAGTAGAAAAGTGTCAAGCTTGTGTTGAGTGTTTGAGGTGTTCACCTGGTGCATTTTGGGTTGTGTGTGCAGCGTGTTTCCCCGTGAGCTGAAGGAGGTGTTTGCGTCGTGGCGTGTGCGCTGTGCTGAGCGCGGCCGTGAGGACATCGCAGACCGCCTCATCAGCTCCTCGCTCTTCCTGCGCTTCCTGTGTCCGGCGATTATGTCCCCGTCCCTCTTCAACCTGACGCAGGAGTATCCCTCTGAGCGCACCTCTCGAACCCTCACGCTCATCGCCAAGGTGGTGCAGAGCCTGGCCAGCTTTTCAAAGTCAGTCACTAGAGTCCACCGTCATTCAGCCGCGCCGATCACAGCTCTGACCGCCACTCATCCCATAGGCCACGCCCACTGTCCTGACCCGCCACTCATCCCATAGGCCACGGCCACTGTCCGACCCGCCACTCATCACATAGACCACCCTCAAGGTCCAACCTACCACTCATCACATAGGCCACGCCCACGGTCTGACCCACCACTCATCACATAGGCCACGCCCACTGTCCAACCCGCCACTCATCCCATAGGCCACGCCCACGGTCCGACCCGCCACTCATCACATAGGCCACCCCCAAGGTCTGACCCACCACTCATCACATAGGCCACGCCCATGGTCCGACCCACCACTCATCACATAGGCCACGCCCACTGTCTGACCCGCCATTCATCACATAGGCCCACGGCCACTGTCTGACCCACCACTCATCACATAGACCACCCCCAAGGTCCAACCTACCCACTCATCACATAGGCCACGCCCACGGTCTGACCCACCACTCATCACATAGGCCACGCCCACGGTCCGACCCGCCACTCTTCACATAGGCCATGCCCACTGTCTGACCTGCCACTCATCACATAGACCACCCCCAAGGTCCAACCTACCACTCATCACATAGGCCACGCCCAAGGTCCAACCCACCACTCATCACATAGGCCACGCCCACGGTCCGACCCACCACTCATCACATAGGCCATGCCCATGGTCTGACCTACCACTCATCACATGAGACTCAGGCCACGCCTACTATCTGACCAGATTAATTATCACATGACACTCGGGCCACACCCACTGTCTGACCCGCCACTCACATGACACTCAGGCCACCCCCACTGTCTAAAACACCTCTCATTACATGACACTCAGGCCACGCCCACTGACCCACCACTCATCACATAAGACTAAGGCCACACCTACTGTCTGACCAGATTATTCATCACATGACTCTCGGGCCACACCCACTGTCTGACCTGCCACTCACATGACACTCAGGCCACGCCCACTGTCTGACCTGCCACTCATCACATGACACTCAGGCCACGCCCCCACTAACTGACCCACCACTCATCACATGAGACTAAGGCCACGTCCACTTACCTGCCACTCATCACGAGACGTAGGCCACGCCCACTGTCCGACCCACCACTTAACACATGCCACTCAGGCCACACCCACTGTCTGACCCTTCACTCATCACATAAGACTCAGGCCACGCCCACTGACCCGCCACTCATGACATGAGACTAAGGCCACGCCTACTGTCTGACCAGATTAATTCTCTCATGACACTTGGGCCACACCCACTGTCTGACCCGCCACTCACATGACACTCAGGCCACCCCCACTGTCTGACATACCTCTCATTACATGACACTCAGGCCACGCCCACTGAATGACCTTCCACTCATCACATGAGACTTAGGCCACGCCCACTGACCTATTACTCATCATATAACACTCAGACATGCCCACTGTCTGACATCACATGAGACTCAGGCCACACCCATTGACCCGCCACTCATCACATGAGACTCAGGCCACACCCATTGACCCGCCACTCATCACATGAGACTCAGGCCACACCCATGGACCTGCCACTCATCACATGAGACTCAGGCCACACCCATTGACCCGCCACTCATCACATGAGACTCAGGCCACACCCATGGACCTGCCACTCATCACTTGAGACTCAGGCCACACCCATGGACCTGCCACTCATCACATGAGACTCAGGCCACACCCATTGACCCGCCACTCATCACATGACATTCAGGCCACACTTACTGTCCAATCATCACATGAAAGTGAGACACGCCCACTATCTGACCCGTCAGTCTTCATCACAGACACGCCCACTCTCATTTGCATATGTATTTAGGTGTGGCACTAGTGAATCTTCATGTGTCTGTGATGTGCTATTGAGCTTCATTATCCTCTTTTTATTTTTCATGTCATATTTTTCCCTTTTTTATGTGTTTATTTGTTATCATTTGTTTATTTTTCTTTCTTTTAAATTAAATATGTAGTTTTAATAGAGGTCTGCTTCATATTTTGGGCATTACAGACTAAGTTGGTGTAATTTAAGTCTTACTTCAGTTCCAGCTTGTATTATTTGTGTTGTGTGTGTGTGTGTGTGTGTGTGTGTCAGCTGTGCTGGTTTGTGTTGCTGTAGTTGTTAAAGGGATAGTTCCCCCTCAGCTCCTCAAGATGAAGGAAGCAAGGAGTCTTCAAGATGTGCAGGAGTAAATGAACAGGACATTTTCATTGAGGGGTGAACTGTTGCTTTAATGTGTTTGTGTCAGTGTGTGTGTGTGTGTGTGTGTGTGTGTGTGTGTGTGTGTGTGTGTGTGTGTGTGTGTGTGTTTATATCTCAGGGTTTCTCTGTCTTGTATTGTCTTTTTTGTTTAGAGTTGATCTTCAGTCTGTTGACTCGTCACTTATCATCTTTCTTTCTGTCTGTCTGTCTCTCGCTCTTCACTCTCTCCCTCCATCCATCTGTCCTGTCTCTCTCTCTCTCTCTGTCTCTCTCTCTCTCTCTCTCTCTCTCTCTCTCTCTCTGTCTCTATTTGTCTCACACACACTCTCTCTCTCTTTCTCTCTTTCATACACACACTATTTCTTTCACACACTTTTTCTCTCTATCATCTCTCTCTCCCTTTTACACACACACTCTCCCTCTCTTTTTCCTCTCTCTCTTTCACACACATACACACACGCTCTCTCTCTCTCTGTCTGCCTCTGTCTCTCTCCCACACTGCGGTGTGTGTGTGTGTGTGTGTGTGTTCTGGGCAGGTTCAGTGGGAAGGAGGACTATCTGGGCTTCATGAATGAGTTTCTGGAGATGGAGTGGGGCTCCATGCAGCAGTTCCTCTATGAGATCTCCAATCTGGAGTGTGTGAGTAACGCCGGGGCGTTCGAGGGCTACATCGACCTGGGCCGCGAGCTCTCCATCCTGCACAGTCTTCTGTGGGAGGTCATGGCCCAGCTCAGCAAGGTGCGGACTCTGCAGATCTGCTGTGTATTCTGTTGTGATTAATTGCAGAAGCTTTTATCACAGTGTGTGGTATTATCACGGTATTGACCTAAACTGGTTCAGCTCTCTGTGATCATCTGCAGCTCCACAATGAGCCGTACATGATTAAAACAGAGTATGATTGTAATGAAGACAGTAAAATCACTGTGTAACTTTTAACTGAATAACATATATTTGACTATTTAATAAATATTTAGTTTGCATCTTTGTCTTTATTGAATTTATCCGTGTTTGTAGATTGTTTGTTATATATCATGCAGATGTGTACTGGCCTGCAGAATCATCCCATTCCATCTAAAATGCTAATGCTGTGCTTGTGTGTGTGTGTAGGATGCGATCCTGAAGCTGGGTCCTCTGCCGCGGTTGCTGAACGACATCAGTGTGGCCCTGCGTAACCCTCAGCTGCACAGACAGGCCAGCCACCAGCCGCCCGAGCGACACTTGAGTCGGCCCGGCATTCAGCAGACTCGCCACCAATGACTTCCAGAGCCTCATGATGAGAGACCTCAACAGGTCTGCCTGTGCTGCCATATTATACTTCTATTAGGGCTGCACTGAATTTTCTGACTGAACGGCTGAAATAAGGCTTCATCAAACTGCTCTTGCACAGCACAGGCCATTGAAATGAATGGGTTTCATAGCGCAGCGTTTTCCACATCCAGTGTGAAAGCCCATTCACTATGCAGTGATGATGACTGGAGAGAGTGAAAGAAAGTGTGCTCAATCTGGAGTTAAATGTTGGACAAAACTTGCCTTGCCTGTGTAGTATACTAGTTATTGCTGTTAGCAATATTGCTAATGTGTTGTTTTAGCAACAACATTTCAAACTTCTTACAGAACGACTTTATATTATTAGATATAATTATTACAGAGCATTTTTAGTTTCTGTTTTTGTTCAAGTGTGTCCAGAATTGTTGGTTTCGGTCCAGAATGATCATTTCTGTGCATCCCTAATTTCTCTGTTTGGTGAAGTGAACTGCTGACTGTGGCGGTGGATTGATCAGGCTGATGCTCACTTGTGTGTGTGTGTGTGTGTGCAGCTCGATAGACATCTCTCGTCTGCCGTCTCCTACAGCCGGTCTGTCCGGCAGCGGTGTTCTCTCTCACCCGGGTATGGCTGCGTTCTCAGAGCGAGATCCCCGCGGCAACAAAGACGTCTTCTATGTGACCCGCCCACCTCTCGCACGCTCAAGCCCCGCCTACTGCACCAGCAGCTCTGACATCACTGAGCCAGACCCCAAGGTGCACACACATACTCATACATAGTCTCACACAGACACAAGTATGCACATGCACACTCACACACACATATTTCACAATAACACTTAGACATTCTCTCTTACCCATACACACAAACACACACACACAGACACACATGCATACATATTCTCACACACACTCTCATACACACATGCATACACTCTCTTGCAGACATGCACTCCACACACACACACACACACACACATACACACACACACACACACACACACACATGTTGTGTTTTTATGTCTTATGGGGACAACATAATGATGTTTCTGCAGTACAGACTGTATATCCAGTCCTCTTAACCTCCATCTGTGAGTGTGTGGTAGTCAGACGACGTGTGTGTGGCTCTCCACAGGTGCTCAGTGTCAATAAGAGTGTGTCTATGATGGACCTGCAGGACTCGCGCATCAACAGCGTGTCTAACCTGCACTCAGTGAATGATTTGCTGAACTCGTCTCAGGGTTCTCTGGCTGGGTTCGGTCCACTTGGCGGCGCCCCCCTCAGGGCTGGAGGGCGTGTGTCTGCTGGCTCGGGCGGCTCCAGCATGTCTGGCGGTCTGCGTTTGACCACAGACTCTCTGTCGCAGCAGCAGCAGCAGGCCGCCGCCGCCATGCACGTGCCGCTGTCCTTCCAGAACCCTCTGTTCCACCTGGCGTCGGACGGGCCGCAGTACCACACGCCTCCACACGGGCCCACCGCTATACCGCCGCCACTGCTGCTGGCGCCAGAGCCGGAGAACGGGCATGTAGGTTTCGGCGTTCCCACATTTGCTCACAGTGGATTCTCCCGCAGTGAAGATCTGTCGGCGCTGCGGACGCAGAACAGTCTGGTTCAGCCCAACATCGTGCACTCACACAGCTACAGCGACGACTTCACACGACACAACCAGGCCGACTACGCCCGCAGACAGCTGTCTCTGCAGGTGCAGGTAAACTGACACACACACACACACAGAGTCAGAATTATTCAACCTCAGATTAAATATGAATTCTTTAATATTTTCCCCCAATTTCTGTTTAACAGAGAGATTTCTTCAGCACATTTCTATTCATAATAGTTTACTCCTCTCTAATAGCTCATTTCTTTTCTCTTTGCCATGATGACAGCACATAATATTAGACTAGATATTCTTCCACACTCAGCTTACAGTGACATATAAAGGCTTCACTAGGTTAAGACTGTGTCTTTAACTGTAATACCTCAGGAGAATCTCCAGCAGCAGGTGCTGATGGGAATGACCCCACAAACGGCGACAGGCACTGGCACACCTGCTTCTCTGGCCACACCTCCCACCACCATTCATCCTGTTCGTCAGGCCTCCATGGCTCCGCCCCCTCCTCAACGCGCAAAGCCTCAGCCTGCCCACCAGCTGTCCGTCAGCTCGGCTGTAAACTCCACCCCCCCTAAGACCCGCCCACAGAGCGGCAACCTCCTCCAATCGCCTGAGTCCAGTTTTGGAGGGAGGCAGTTGCCAAGGCAGCAGCTGTCAGTCAAGGATAGCCCTGCCCCCGGGTTACCACATCAGTCCAGCAATGCGTCGGAGAATCCCGCCTCTCAAAGTGCAGCCAATGAGAGCACAGAGAACACGCCAACTAACCAATCAGCAAAAAACACACAGCAGAGCAATCAACAACACCTGCTCAAGCCATCTGGGAACAAACAGGTACACACACATCAAACACAAAAAAACACACATGCATATTCACACACACTCTGACTTTAACAGACATACTCACACATACACACAAAGCCAGACAAAACACACTCTCTCACACACACAGACACACTCAGACATAAACACACATACCCACATATACACTCAGACACAAAAACACATATATATTACCACATATATTCTGCTGATGTTGTGTGTGTGCGTGTTTCAGGGCTCTAAGTCTCCCTCAACCCTGAACCCCACCTCTGCGGCCTCCGAGCGCACCGTGGCCTGGGTCTCCAACATGCCGCATCTGTCTGCAGACATCGAGAGTCTGCGTGTGGACCGAGAGGAGTTCAAACTCAAGGAGCACTCCAAGAGCATGGACGAGTCCCGCCTGGACCGGGTCAGTGCTGCACACACACACACACACACACACTGTCCAAAGATTATCTGGTACAAATGTGGGAAAAATTGGTTCTGTTTGAAGGAGGAGCAGCGATTAAACATATCACTGTACTTTTCAAAATAAGCACTACTGTAATGGGCAGGGTTTTAATGTCTGGTATTGGATTGAATCAGCATGATCAGGGAATTAGATGTGCTAAGTTTTATTTTTCTAGCTCAAGTGGTTCAAAAATAATAACAGTTTGAAATGTTTTGGTCTGCTGGTGGCGCTATAGAGTTAGTTCTAGAGACTTCAAATTTAGTAAGTTGACCACCACTATAATTGTGCCAAACTTCATTAATTTCCTACTTATGGTTCATACGGCTGCCATTGACTCCCATTCGGGAAGAAGAAGAAACCTATGAAAACAATAGGGGCCAACTATAGCAATAACTGTAACAGTAACTATAGCAACAACTATAGCGATAACTAATGACAACTATAGCAGTAACTAACGAAAACTATAGCAACAACTATAGCGATAACTAACGACAACTACAGCAGTAACTGTAACAGTAACTATAGCAACAACTGTATCAATAACTAACGACAACTATAGCAATAACTGTAACAGTAAGTATAGCAACAACTATAGTGATAACTAACAACAACTATAGTAGTAACTATAAAAGTACCTATAGCAACAACTATAGCGATAACTAATGACAACTATAGCAGTAACTAACAAAAACTATTGCAACAACTATAGCGATAACTAAGGACAACTATAGCAATAACTGTAACAGTAAGTATAGCAACAACTATAGTGATAACTAACAACAACTATAGCAATAACTGTAACAGTAAGTATAGCAACAACTATAGTGATAACTAACGACAACTATAGTAGTAACTATAAAAGTACCTATAGCAACAACTATAGCGATAACTAATGACAACTATAGCAGTAACTAACGAAAACTATTGCAACAACTATAGCGATAACTAATGACAACTATAGCAGTAACTAACGAAAACTATTGCAACAACTATAGCGATAACTAAGAACAACTATAGCAATAACTGTAACAGTAAGTATAGCAACAACTATAGTGATAACTAACGACAACTATAGTAGTAACTATAAAAGTACCTATAGCAACAACTATAGCGATAACTAATGACAACTATAGCAGTAACTAACGAAAACTATTGCAACAACTATAGCGATAACTAATGACAACTATAGCAGTAACTAACGAAAACTATTGCAACAACTATAGCGATAACCAACAACAACTATAGCAGTAACTAACGAAAACTATTGCAACAACTATAGCGATAACTAATGACAACTATAGCAGTAACTAACGAAAACTATTGCAACAACTATAGCGATAACCAACAACAACTATAGCAGTAACTAACGAAAACTATTGCAACAACTATAGCGATAACTAACAACAACTATAGCAGTAACTGTAACAGTAACTATAGCAACAACTGTATCAATAACTAATGACAACTATAGCAATAACTGTAGCAGTAACTATAGCAACAACTATAGTGATAACTAATGACAGCTATAGCAGTAACTGTAACAGTAACTATAGCAACAACTGTATCAATAACTAACGACAACTATAGCAATAACTGTAGCAGTAACTATAGCAACAACTATAGTGATAACTAACGACAACTATAGCAATAACTGTAACAGTAAGTATAGCAACAACTATAGTGATAACTAACGACAACTATAGCAATAACTGTAACAGTAAGTATAGCAACCACTATAGTGATAATTAATCAGTAGTATAGCAACACTTTTAACGACAACTATAGCAATAACTGTAACAGTAACTATAGCAACAACTATAGTGATAATTAACGACAACTATAGCAATAACTGTAACAGTAACTATAGCAACAACTATAGTGATAATTAACGATAACTATAGTAGTAACTAACGAAAACTATTGCAACAACTATAGCGATAACTAACGACAACTATAGCAATAACTGTAACAGTAACTATAGCAACAACTATAGTGATAACTAACAGCAACTATAGTAGTAACTATAACAGAAACTAGCAACAACTATAGTGATTATTACTAACAACAACTATAACAGTAACTATAGCAACAGCAATAGCTATAACAGTATGCATAATCACTCTGCAGGTGCGCGAGTACGAGGAGGAGATCAACTCCCTGAAGGAGCGTCTGATGATGTCTCACCGTAAGCTGGAGGAGTACGAGCGGCGGCTGCACTCACAGGAGCAGCAGACCAGCAAGATCCTGCTGCAGTACCAGAGCCGGCTGGATGACAGCGAGAGGCGCCTGCGGCAGCAGCAGGTGGAAAAGGACTCGCAGATCAAGGGCATCATCAACAGGTCAGACGCGTGACCCCGCGCCAAAGGGCATAGAATCACCAAGAGGCGACACTCTAGTGCAATTTGGGAAACAGCCACTAGATGGCACGGCGGCCATTTTGGAATGAAAATTCCAATAGAACAACACTATATTATAAGTCTGTAAATAAACTATAGGAAGTGCTGATGATTGAGATAGTAAGTGTTGTATTGTCGACTTTTCTGGTTGTATTTCAGCTTTAATGCACTTTTTAAATAAATAAATAAAAAAAAAGCAGCTGCTTGCCATCGAGACAGCAATAAGATCCAATGGGCAGCCAATCGCTTTCACTCCAAAATGGCGGAATCCGGGGCTGTTGCTGGGCGCTGCTGTTGCAATGGAACGTTCTTTTATGTGTCGCCTCTTGGTCATTGTAAGCTCTTTGCCCACGCCACACCCTAGCCCCACAGCAGCAGAGCATTCTGGGAATGTGTGTGTGTGTGTTGCAGGTTGATGGTGGTAGAGGATGAGCTGAGGGGAAGTGGAATGCCTGACCTCAAAACAAGAATATTCACAGAACAGGTCTGTCTGTCCCACACACCAGCAGACTCTCAGCTGCTCCTCAACTCATCACTCATCTCTCATGCCTGTGTACATAGCTGAGGTATCTGTAGTGATGACGACCGTATGGTTACTATAGCGATGACTCTAGTGATAACTATGACAACAACTATAATGACGAGTATAACAGTAACTAGCGATAACTATATCTATATCTATAGTGATGAGCATAACAGTTACTATAGCGATAAAATAACAACTATAATGACGAGTATAACAGTTACTATAGCGATAACTATCTGTATCTAGAGTGATGAACATAACAGTTACTATAGCGATAACTATAACAACAACTATAATGACGAGTATAACAGTTACTATAGCGATAACTATCTGTATCTAGAGTGATGAACATAACAGTTACTATAGCGATAACTATAACAACAACTATAATGACGAGTATAGCAGTTACTATAGCAATAACTATAACAACAACTATAATGACGAGTATAGCAGTTACTATAGCGATAACTATAACAACAACTATAATGACGAGTATAGCAGTTACTATAGCGATAACTATAACAACAACTATAATGACGAGTATAACAGTTACTATAGCGATAACTATAACAACAACTATAATGACGAGTATAGCAGTTACTATAGCGATAACTATAACAACAACTATAATGACGAGTATAACAGTTACTATAGCGATAACTATAACAACAACTATAATGACGAGTATAGCAGTTACTTTAGCGATAACTATAACAACAACTATAATGACGAGTATAACAGTTACTATAGCGATAACTATAACAACAACTATAATGACGAGTATAGCAGTTACTATAGCGATAACTAACAACAACTATAATGACGAGTATAGCAGTTACTATAGCGATAACTATAACAACAACTATAATGACGAGTATAACAGTTACTATAGCGATAACTATAACAACAACTATAATGACGAGTATAACAGTTACTATAGCGATAACTATAACAACAACTATAATGACGAGTATAACAGTAACTAGCGATAACTACATCTATATCTATAGTGATGAGCATAACAGTTACTATAGCGATAAAAATAACAACTATAATGACGAGTATAACAGTTACTATAGCGATAACTATCTGTATCTAGAGTGATGAACATAACAGTTACTATAGCGATAACTATAACAACAACTATAATGACGAGTATAGCAGTTACTATAGCGATAACTATCTGTATCTAGAGTGATGAACATAACAGTTACTATAGCGATAACTATAACAACAACTATAATGATGAGTATAGCAGTTACTATAGCGATAACTATAACAACAACTATAATGACGAGTATAGCAGTTACTATAGCGATAACTATAACAACAACTATAATGACGAGTATAGCAGTTACTATAGCGATAACTATAACAACAACTATAATGACGAGTATAACAGTTACTATAGCGATAACTATAACAACAACTATAATGACGAGTATAGCAGTTACTATAGCGATAACTATAACAACAACTATAATGACGAGTATAACAGTTACTATAGCGATAACTATAACAACAACTATAATGACGAGTATAGCAGTTACTTTAGCGATAACTATAACAACAACTATAATGACGAGTATAACAGTTACTATAGCGATAACTATAACAACAACTATAATGACGAGTATAGCAGTTACTATAGCGATAACTAACAACAACTATAATGACGAGTATAGCAGTTACTATAGCGATAACTATAACAACAACTATAATGACGAGTATAACAGTTACTATAGCGATAACTATAACAACAACTATAATGACGAGTATAACAGTTACTATAGCGATAACTATAACAACAACTATAATGACGAGTATAACAGTAACTAGCGATAACTACATCTATATCTATAGTGATGAGCATAACAGTTACTATAGCGATAAAAAATAACAACTATAATGACGAGTATAACAGTTACTATAGCGATAACTATCTGTATCTAGAGTGATGAACATAACAGTTACTATAGCGATAACTATAACAACAACTATAATGACGAGTATAGCAGTTACTATAGCGATAACTCTAACAACAACTATAATGACGAGTATAGCAGTTACTATAGCGATAACTATAACAACAACTATAATGACGAGTATAGCAGTTACTATAGCGATAACTATAACAACAACTATAATGACGAGTATAACAGTTACTATAGCGATAGCTATAACAACAACTATAATGACGAGTATAACAGTTACTATAGCGATAACTATAACAACAACTATAATGACGAGTATAGCAGTTACTATAGCGATAACTATAACAACAACTATAATGACGAGTATAGCAGTTACTATAGCGATAACTATAACAACAACTATAATGACGAGTATAGCAGTTACTATAGCGATAACTATAACAACAACTATAATGAGGAGTATAACAGTTACTATAGCGATAACTATAACAACAACTATAATGACGAGTATAGCAGTTACTATAGCGATAACTATAACAACAACTATAATGACGAGTATAGCAGTTACTATAGCGATAACTATAACAACAACTATAATGACGAGTATAGCAGTTACTATAGCGATAACTATAACAACAACTATAATGACGAGTATAACAGTTACTATAGCGATAACTATAACAACAACTATAATGACGAGTATAACAGTTACTATAGCGATAACTATAACAACAACTATAATGATGAGTATAGCAGTTACTATAGCGATAACTATAACAACAACTATAATGACGAGTATAGCAGTTACTATAGCGATAACTATAACAACAACTATAATGACGAGTATAGCAGTTACTATAGCGATAACTATAACAACAACTATAATGACGAGTATAGCAGTTACTATAGCGATAACTATAACAACAACTATAACGATGAGTATAACAGTTACTATAGCGATAACTATAACAACAACTATAATGACGAGTATAGCAGTTACTATAGCGATAACTATAACAACAACTATAATGACGAGTATAACAGTTACTATAGCGATAACTATAACAACAACTATAATGAGGAGTATAACATTAACTGTAGCGATAACTATAACAACAACTATAATGATGAGTATAACAGTAACTAGCGAAAACTATATCTGTATCTATAGTGATGAGCATAACAGTTACTATAGTGATAACGAACAACTACAGTATAGCAATAACTATAGCAACAACTATGGTGATAACAACTGTAGCAATAACTATAACAGTAACTATAGCAACAACTATTGTGATAACTATAATGACAACTATAGTAATATCTATAAGCTTAATTATAGTGATAACTAAAACAACATCTATAGCAATAGCTATAACAGTAACTGTGGCGATAACTATATCTGTTTCTATAGTGAGACGTATAACAGTTCATACCGTGATAACAATAATCACAACTGTAATGACAACTACAGCACTAACAGTAACTATTACAATATAGCTATATCTGTATGTATAGTTATAAATATAAGTTACTTTAACGATAACTACAGTGATAACTATAATAGTTTCCATAGCAATAATTATAACTGTAACAACAACTATCGCAACAGTAAGTGTAGCAAAAACTATAACGATAACTATAGCAATAACAGTAACTAGCAATAACTATATCTCTAGTTATAGTGATAACTATAACAGTTACTATAGCAATAATAGTTACTGCAGCACTAGCTATTGCTATAGTTGTCATTATAGTTATCACCAGATTAATTGCTATAATGATCATTACAGTTACTGTTAGCTGTTGCAGTAGTTACTGTAATAGATATTGCTACAGTTACTGTTATTGATGTAGTTGTCATTAGTTATCGCTATAGTAACTGTTATAGTTATCACTATAGATACAGATATAGTTAGAGCTACAGTTACTGTTATAGTACTAATAACTACAACAGTAACTATAGAGATACCTAGAACAGTACCTAGTGTAATTATTTACAGTATTTATAGTAATAACTATCACAGTAACTAGCAATAAATGTAACAGTAACTATTGTGATAGCTATAATGGGAACTATAGTAATAACTAGTGAAAACGGAACTGATAACAACAACAGGAACTATGGCAATAAATTGATGTATAACTATCAGAAATTTGTGGCGATAACTATAACAGTAACTATAGTGATTACTTACAGTATCTATAGTATAACTATAATGGTAAATGTAGCAATATCTGCAACAGTTACTATAGCAACAGCTAGAACACTAACTAGCAATAACTATAACAGTGACTATAGTAATAATTTACAGTATCTATAGTAAGTAATTATAGCAATAACTATAATAGTGATTATACTATAAATTATGGTGATTATACTGTTATAACTATAAAGAGAGCTAAAGCAGAATTAACGGTAACTATAGCATGAACTAAACGTAACTAATGACAACTATAGTGAACTATTACTAATTGTATTAATAGCTATAGTGATCAAATGTAAAGTTAACAAGAGTATTAATTAAATCCCTAACTGTATCGGTAAATATTTTGATCACTATACACTATTCTAGTACTAACCATAACTGTTATGGGAACTATATTAACCACACCATCCACAGCAGCGGATGATAAGCTTCTCTCTTTAAAGCAGGATGGATTCTGATTGGCTGTCATTGTTTTTAATCATTGGTCATGTGACTGAAGCTGTTTCTGATGGTATGACTGTTATCACTCCACTGCAGCAGAGACTGTGATGTAAAATACTGTATAATGCTGTGATGAACTGAAGATGCTGTGTGTGTATACTTGTTTATGTGGTTTACGGGGACAGAAATGTGTATAATAACGTGGGTGTGATCTAGTTGTACTCTATTAAGTTGGTTTATGAGGACATGTGTTGTTTCCTTGTAATGCAAAATGTCTATAATCATGTTAGCGTGTTTTTTTTTAAATAAATGATTTCCCCACAGGTTTGCTGTGAGGGTTGGTTTATAGGGAGGGCCATATAATACTCCTATGCTGAGTCGTTTTAAACCATATATACAAGTATGTTTGTGTGATGAATCAGTGATAGGAGTGTGTCCAGCGCTGGCCTCTGATTGGCTGGCAGTCACAGCAAAGAAAGTCTGTGATTGGCTGATGGACAATGCCATAATATGATAGAAGGCTTTAACTCTTTCTGTCCTCTAGTCTGTTTTCCCTCATATCATCATGTTGTTATTATCACTGTTCATCATAATTCTATCATCATTTATTCACGTCTTTCTGCATGTCATGCTGTTCTGTCTGTCACATGTGCATTTAAAGGGATAGTTCACGCAAAAATCAATATTTACTCATTACCGACTGTCCCTCAAGTGGTTATAAACCTTTATACGTTTGTTAAACACTAAAGAAGATATGTTGAAGAATGTTGAAAACCTGTAACCATTGACTACCATTTGTTTTTCTATGAAAGTCAATGGTTACCAGTTTTCAGCGTTCTTCAGAATATCTTTTCTAATGTTTAACAGAGTAAAGAAACTTATGAAGGTTTGAAACAAGTGAAGTATGAGTAAATAATAATAGATTTCTGTGTGAACTACCCCTTTAATGATCCGTTTTCAATCTCTGCTCTATACCGCGGTGAAGTGAGTGTTTTACCGGATCTCTCAGTGATCTGTGTCTCTCTCTCTCTCTTCTGTTTCTCCCACAGCCGATTTATGGTGCCCACTCTGGAACATGATTGGCCCCCGCAGGACTAGAGGACATGTGATTGGCTGAACCTCCACCCAGGAATGTTTGATGATTGGCTGAGAGAGAAGAGAGAGGCAGAGCCAGAGCAGGACGACCAACTCCAACTTTTCACTCTCTGTCTTTCTCTCTCTCTCTCTCACACACACATTATGAGAGTATATATATGTATATGTAACTAATATATAAATATATATTCTTCAGATGTGTCTCTCTCTCTCTTTCTCTCTTTCTTCTCAATTTTTGAGCCAAATGGACGACAATCAGCATCTTTGAGGCCGAAACAATCACACTGATAGCACAAAGAAAACCCCGGAGGACAGACTGACGGAGAGAGAGAGAGAGAGAGAGGTGTGTGTGTGTGTGTGTGTGTGTGTGTTTATTTATGATGCTCTCCTTCTCTTCCCATCATCCCTCTCTCTCTCTCTCTCTCTCTCTCTCTCTTTCTCTCTCTCTTTCTCTCTCTACAGCAGGAGTGTGTCTGTGTACATGTGTGTGTGTGAGTGTGTGTTTTTGAGCAGTTGCAGCCTCAACTTCCTAATAATGACTCAATAACGAATCTCGTGTTTTTCAAATGATGTTTTGAGGAGCTGATTCTCTCCGAGCCAATCAGATGCTCAGAATCCCGCAGGGGGCGGGGCCTCCTCCTGCTCTCCGTGCCTACAGAGCTGATTGAGAACAGGACACTCGAGCTTCTGGTGTGTGTGTGTGTGTGTGTGTTTGTGTGTGTTTGGAGGACTCCAGCTCTTCATCTCATGATAATCAGTGGTCTGCTGAAGCTCTTCTCAGACTATAGTGAGCCGCTAAACCCACCGTCACACACTCGCTCTGTTTCCATCCACCTATATTTCTGCACATTCTGGATTATTGCATAAAATGCCTGCTGGAAACATTAGGATGTGCAAACATGATGAAAACACACATAAAAACCTGATGCACTGGCTAAACTTATTACTTGATTAGAGAAAATGCTCATAAACACATTTATTAAGTAAGGTCTGCACTTCATCAGTCTGTGTGTGGTGATTGACAGATGCTGATCAGATATAAATGTGTGTGTGAGGGTCTTTGTGTCATTAATGTTGGTCTGCAGATATAAATGTGTGTGTGAGGGTCTTTGTGTCATTAATGTTGGTCTGACAGATATAAATGTGTGTGTGAGGGTCTTTGTGTCATTAATGTTGGTCTTGACAGATATAAATGTGTGTGTGAGGGTCTTTGCGTCATTAATGTTGGTCTGACAGATATAAATGTGTGTGTGAGGGTCTTTGTGTCATTAATGTTGGTCTGCAGATATAAATGTGTGTGAGGGTCTTTGCGTCATTAATGTTGGTCTGCAGATATAAATGTGTGTGTGAGGGTCTTTGTGTCATTAATGTTGGTCTGCAGATATAAATGTGTGTGTGAGGGTCTTTGTGTCATTAATGTTGGTCTGCAGATATAAATGTGTGTGTGAGGGTCTTTGTGTCATTAACGTTGGTCTGCAGATATAAATGTGTGTGTGAGGGTGTTTGTGTCATTAATGTTGGTCTGCAGATATAAATGTGTGTGTGAGGGTATTTGTGTCATTAATGTTGGTCTGCAGATATAAATGTGTGTGTGAGGGTCTTTGTGTCATTAATGTTGGTCTGCAGATATAAATGTGTGTGTGAGGGTCTTTGTGTCATTAATGTTGGTCTGCAGATATAAATGTGTGTGTGAGGGTCTTTGTGTCATTAATGTTGGTCTGCTGATATAAATGTGTGTGTGAGGGTCTGTGTGTCATTAATGTTGGTCTGCAGATATAAATGTGTGTGTGAGGGTCTTTGTGTCATTAACGTTGGTCTGCAGATATAAATGTGTGTGTGAGGGTCTTTGTGTCATTAATGTTGGTCTGCAGATATAAATGTGTGTGTGAGGGTCTTTGCGTCAATGTTGGTCTGCAGATATAAATGTGTGTGTGAGGGTCTTTGCGTCATTAATGTTGGTCTGCAGATATAAATGTGTGTGTGAGGGTCTTTGCGTCATTAATGTTGGTCTGCAGATATAAATGTGTGTGTGAGGGTCTTTGTGTCATTAATGTTGGTCTGCAGATATAAATGTGTGTGTGAGGGTCTTTGTGTCATTAATGTTGGTCTGCAGATATAAATGTGTGTGTGAGGGTATTTGTGTCATTAATGTTGGTCTGCAGATATAAATGTGTGTGTGAGGGTCTTTGCGTCATTAATGTTGGTCTGCAGATATAAATGTGTGTGTGAGGGTCTTTGCGTCATTAATGTTGGTCTGCAGATATAAATGTGTGTGTGAGGGTCTTTGCGTCATTAATGTTGGTCTGCAGATATAAATGTGTGTGTGAGGGTCTTTGTGTCATTAATGTTGGTCTGCAGATATAAATGTGTGTGTGAGGGTCTTTGTGTCATTAATGTTGGTCTGCAGATATAAATGTGTGTGTGAGGGTCTTTGCGTCATTAATGTTGGTCTGCAGATATAAATGTGTGTGTGAGGGTCTTTGTGTCATTAATGTTGGTCTGCAGATATAAATGTGTGTGTGAGGGTCTTTGTGTCATTAATGTTGGTCTGCAGATATAAATGTGTGTGTGAGGGTCTTTGTGTCATTAATGTTGGTCTGCAGATATAAATGTGTGTGTGAGGGTCTTTGTGTCATTAATGTTGGTTTGACAGATATAAATGTGTGTGTGAGGGTCTTTGCGTCATTAATGTTGGTCTGCAGATATAAATGTGTGTGTGAGGGTCTTTGCGTCATTAATGTTGGTCTGCAGATATAAATGTGTGTGTGAGGGTCTTTGTGTCATTAATGTTGGTCTGCAGATATAAATGTGTGTGTGAGGGTCTTTGTGTCATTAATGTTGGTCTGCAGATATAAATGTGTGTGTGAGGGTCTTTGCGTCATTAACTGTTGGTCTGCAGATATAAATGTGTGTGTGAGGGTCTTTGCGTCATTAATGTTGGTCTGCAGATATAAATGTGTGTGTGAGGGTCTTTGTGTCATTAATGTTGGTCTGCAGATATAAATGTGTGTGTGAGGGTCTTTGCGTCATTAATGTTGGTCTGCAGATATAAATGTGTGTGTGAGGGTCTTTGTGTCATTAATGTTGGTCTGCAGATATAAATGTGTGTGTGAGGGTCTTTGCGTCATTAATGTTGGTCTGCAGATATAAATGTGTGTGTGAGGGTCTTTGTGTCATTAGTGGTCTGCAGATATAAATGTGTGTGTGAGGGTCTTTGTGTCATTAATGTTGGTCTGCAGATATAAATGTGTGTGTGAGGGTCTTTGTGTCATTAATGTTGGTCTGCAGATATAAATGTGTGTGTGAGGGTCTTTGCGTCATTAATGTTGGTCTGCAGATATAAATGTGTGTGTGAGGGTCTTTGTGTCATTAATGTTGGTCTGCAGATATAAATGTGTGTGTGAGGGTCTTTGTGTCATTAATGTTGGTCTGCAGATATAAATGTGTGTGTGAGGGTCTTTGTGTCATTAATGTTGGTCTGCAGATATAAATGTGTGTGTGAGGGTCTTTGTGTCATTAATGTTGGTCTGCAGATATAAATGTGTGTGTGAGGGTCTTTGCGTCATTAATGTTGGTCTGCAGATATAAATGTGTGTGTGAGGGTCTTTGTGTCATTAATGTTGGTCTGCAGATATAAATGTGTGTGTGAGGGTCTTTGTGTCATTAATGTTGGTCTGCAGATATAAATGTGTGTGTGAGGGTCTTTGTGTCATTAATGTTGGTCTGCAGATATAAATGTGTGTGTGAGGGTCTTTGTGTCATTAATGTTGGTTTGACAGATATAAATGTGTGTGTGAGGGTCTTTGCGTCATTAATGTTGGTCTGCAGATATAAATGTGTGTGTGAGGGTCTTTGTGTCATTAATGTTGGTCTGCAGATATAAATGTGTGTGTGAGGGTCTTTGCGTCATTAATGTTGGTCTGCAGATATAAATGTTGTGTGTGAGGGTCTTTGTGTCATTAATGTTGGTCTGCAGATATAAATGTGTGTGTGAGGGTCTTTGTGTCATTAATGTTGGTCTGCAGATATAAATGTGTGTGTGAGGGTCTTTGCGTCATTAACGTTGGTCTGCAGATATAAATGTGTGTGTGAGGGTCTTTGCGTCATTAATGTTGGTCTGCAGATATAAATGTGTGTGTGAGGGTCTTTGTGTCATTAATGTTGGTCTGCAGATATAAATGTGTGTGTGAGGGTCTTTGCGTCATTAATGTTGGTCTGCAGATATAAATGTGTGTGTGAGGGTCTTTGTGTCATTAATGTTGGTCTGCAGATATAAATGTGTGTGTGAGGGTCTTTGCGTCATTAATGTTGGTCTGCAGATATACATGTGTGTGTGAGGGTCTTTGTGTCATTAATGTTGGTCTGCAGATATAAATGTGTGTGTGAGGGTCTTTGTGTCATTAATGTTGGTCTGCAGATATAAATGTGTGTGTGAGGGTCTTTGTGTCATTAATGTTGGTCTGCAGATATAAATGTGTGTGTGAGGGTCTTTGCGTCATTAATGTTGGTCTGCAGATATAAATGTGTGTGTGAGGGTCTTTGTGTCATTAATGTTGGTCTGCAGATATAAATGTGTGTGTGAGGGTCTTTGTGTCATTAATGTTGGTTCTGCAGATATAAATGTGTGTGTGAGGGTCTTTGTGTCATTAATGTTGGTCTGCAGATATAAATGTGTGTGTGAGGGTCTTTGTGTCATTAATGTTGGTCTGCAGATATAAATGTGTGTGTGAGGGTCTTTGTGTCATTAGTGGTCTGCAGATATAAATGTGTGTGTGTGTGAGGGTCTGCAGTTCTCCATGTTTCCAGCTCTCCATTGTGTCAGATGTGAAATGTTGTTGTGTTGATTGTAAAAGGTCTCAGTCCTCCGTCAGTCCGTCATCACAGTGCTTCAGTTTTCTTCTTGTTTTATTATTATTTCCTCCAGAACTGTCTTGATCATCTGTCTGTGCTCCTGTCTCATGTCTCCAGAAGCCTCCACATTCACCATGTTTGGTCTTGGTCTTCTGAGGCGCAGCAGACTCCACTTCTCTCAGTGATATCTGTGCAGGAGCTGATGAGCTGATGCTCTACTGTGCAGCACTGATGGAGACGCTGATTTAATAGCAAATCTTTTATCCAATATTCCAGTTTTGTGCATAAGTCTAATTAGCATCTTTGGATGGAAACAGAGCGACTGATGGATTATTCACTAAATCAGAAGTGTAATTGTGATAGAGTCCTGGTTTATCTGATTGATGAAGCGATGAGCGTTTGACTGAATCAGGCATGAAGATCATTTTACTGCACAACACTCAAGACGCTCAGTGTTGGAGGAATAACAGGACAGACTCGTTTAATAAGCCTCTGATTTGATAAAAGCTCTTGTCTGCGTAAATGGAAATATGATTTAGCTTAGACATTGTGACAGAACTATATTACTGTTGTACAGTAGAATGTCATTTTCATATTTACAATAGTACAATGATGAAAACTTCATTTTTTAAAGAAGAAACTTTCTATGCAACACTAAAAAGTACAATTAAATTGTTAATGCTTTACACTGATTACCGTTTTTGATAATCACAAAAGTAGAAAAATAAGAATTTAATTATTTATTTGACTTTTAGTGATCAGACATGCTTTTTATTTATTTACTAAATAAACCATTTAAAATGGAGTCCAGAAAAATGAGAACAAAAAATATATATTTTGAGAAACAGATATCAGCCCCTTTAATATCATATTTAAATTATATTATAGTTTGAGTTTTTGATGACTAAAATGAGATAATGTCCAGAAATATACACTCACCGGCCACTTTATTAGGTACACCTGTCCAACTGCTCGTTATGCAGATTTCTAATCATATATGAATAATATATCAGACTATCAGCTCTCCAGGACAGGCCTTTAGCTTTAACATCATTCAGACAACACAAAGCTCTTAGTGTAAAACTATAAAGGCAAGTTATTCACTTTAATGCAAACTATAGAGATGCTGAATATACTCTCACCGGCCACTTTATTAGGTCCAGCTGCTTGTTAACACAAATTTCTAATCAGCCAATCACACGGCAGCAGCTCACTGCATTAAGGCATGTAGACATGGTCAAGAGGATCTGCTGCAGGTCAAAGCGAGCATCAGAATGGAGAAGAAAGGGGATTTAAGAGACTTTGAACGTGGCATGGTTGTTGCTGCCAGACGGGCTGCTCTGAGTATTTCAGAAACTGCTGATCTACTGGGATTTTCACGCACAACCATCTCTAGGGTTTACAGAGAATGGTCCGACAAAGAGGAAATATCCAGTGAGCGGCAGTTCTGTGGTCAGAGGAGAATGGCCAGACTGGTTCCAGCTGATAGAAAGGCAACAGTAACTCAAATAAGCACTCGTTACAACCGAGGTCTGCAGAAGAGCATCTCTGAACACACAACACGTCCAACCTTGAGGCGGATGGGCTACAGCAGCAGAAGACCACACCGGGTGCCGCTCCTGTCAGCTAAGAACAGGAAACTGAGGCTACATTTCACACAGGCTCACCAAAACTGGACAGGAGAAGATTGGAGAAACGTTGCCTGGTCTGATGAGTCTCTATTTCTGCTGCCACATTCGGATGGTCGGCTCAGAATTTGGCCTCAACAACATGAAAGCATGGATCATCCTGCCTTGTATCAGCGGTTCAGGCTGCTGGTGGTGGTGTAATGGTGTGGGGGAGATTTTCTTGGCACACTTTGGGTCCATTAGTACCAATTGAGCATGGTGTCAACGCCACAGCCTACCTGAGTATTGTTGCTGACCATGTCCATCCCTTTATGACCACAGTGTCTCCATCTTCTGATGGCTACTTCCAGCAGGATAACGCACCATGTCATAAAGCGCCAATCATCTCAGACTGGTTTCTTGAACATGACGATGAGTTCACTGTACTCAAATGGCCTCCACAGTCCCCAGAGCTCAATCCAATAGAGCAGCTTTGGGATGTGGTGGAACGGGAGATTGGCATCATGGATGTGCAGCCGACAAATCTGCAGCAACTGTGTGATGCTATCATGACAATATGGAGCAAAATCTCTGAGGAATATTTCCAGTAGCTTGTTGAATCTACAACATGAAGGATTAAGGCAGTTCTGAAGGCACAAGGGGTCCGACCCGGTACTAGTGAGGTGTACCTAATAAAGTGGCCGGTGAGTGTAAAAACTAAATGTAAATAATTAAATCTTGGAGAATAATGAAAGTGAATGTGAGCATATGAAAGAGATTTTAGTTTTCCTCATGCATTAGTGTGTTGGTGTTCTCCTCAGTGTCCGCATGCTGTGTTGTTGGAATATTCCACATTGGTGCTTCCCGATCGGTATATTGATGGAGCATTTGGTCCAGTGTTTGTGAGCGGCTCAGTATGTTTGAGAATATGCTTCACACACACACACACACACACACACACTGAGGTCACTCCTCCAGCTCGGCTGCTGATTTCTGTATATAGAGTCCAGCTTTTCGGACAGAAGCGTTTCTCTTGATTTTCAGTGGGTTTTTCCTCTTTTTCTCGGTGTTTGATGGATGATTCTCATATTCGCCAGTAGCTGCTTTGCTGGGGCTTTTAGTCGGTTACTTTTGTCCTTATTTATCTTTTTTTGTTGGAAGTATTACTTTTGTCTGCATTTCAGGTAATAATAGTTCTGAAAAAATGAATAAATAAATAAATAACAGTGTTTCTGTGCCTACAGTTCCCATACTGAGCTCTGATTGGCTGCCGCTGTCAGCCAATGATGTGTGTTCAGGGGTCGCTCTGCTACGACAGGTGCGTGGAATTTCGCGTAGCATGTTTGCTATTCTGCTACGCGACGCACCTGTTCAATTAGCCATAGACACGGACAAGCCATAGCACTGACCCCTTCAGGAGTGTAGGATCCTGTATATATTTATATATATATACATATATATATATTTACCCATGGAAATATTCTCGAATGCGGGACAGATTCGTCGATTATAGAGTGGAGCATCTCTGGAGTGATGTTTTGAATGTGCATATTATTATTATTATTATTATAAAGATATTATTATATTCAAATCTGATTATTATTGTAATTATCCATTTGATTTTATTGATCATGATTGATAAACACAAATGTCTTTCTTTTTGTGAATATGGAGAAGTTTACATTTTTCTGGGGAAATATTACAAATCTTTAAATATTTCAACAAACGAATAAATATATACATGCTTAACAGAAGAGCTGTGTGTGTTTATTTGCTCAGATGAGAGAGAGAGAGATGGGTGAGTGAGTGTGTGTTCTGCTGTTGGACATCTGCATATCACTAAATATCAAGATTGTTTATGCATGAGAAGCTTCTGGGTTATTTGAGACTGATTAAAGAGCAGCTGTTATGCAAAACTCACTTTAATGTGGAGTTTAACCAAGCATCATCCTCCCGCTCTCCCTCAGGAAGCCAATACTGAAGTAACTGAAACTGCAGTTCATCTAAATCCCGCTAGTCCTGGCTCCATGTAGAGCAGATTTCTATTGAGCCCACTGTTAAATGGCCGACTTTACAGGAGAATAAAGAACCATTTTGGTTCATATAGCTAATATTACCCTTCATGACAACTGTGTGTGAGTGAGTGTGTGTGTGTGTGTGTGTGTGTGTGTGTGTGTGTGTGTGTGTGTGTGTGTGTGTGTGTGTGTGTGTGTGTGTGTGTGTGTTATAACTCATCTGTTTTGTTTATATTAAGTCTGCATAATTAAGGGCGTGGCTAGGTCTCGCTGGTCACTTCAGCTCAGCTGATTCCGGCCAATCAGCTGCTGATCTCGGCATATTCATCATATCTTTGTGTTGTATTGTGGCTTTACACAGTCTGCTGCCTTTTGGAATTATTTCCTGCAATTATCAGATGATATGGCATGCTGTGTGTGCTTAATTGTGCTCACAAACCATTTACGCGGACTCCATTTCCCAGGTGAGTGAAATTATATACTGATAAACCATCTCTAGAAATGTATTTGTTTGTCATTTATCATGTTCTTTAGAGCTGTAATGCTCTCCAGAATCTGCCAGATTGATCAGCTGTAGGCTCTAGATCAGTCATCTGAAGCGCCGTCATACAGTGTTCTGCATTTACTAACACACACTATATCTGAAGTGTTGTGATGACGCGCGAACAAAATGGCGACAGTCGGCCACGCCCACTGGTAACTTGTTTTGTGTTCTTCAGAAACCTGTGGGTGACGTCACGAATACTACATCCATATCTTTTACAGTCTATGAGTTTAACTCCAGTTGTGTGTGTGTGTGTGTGTGTGTGTGTCAGCAGTGTGTGAATATCTCCAGTGTCTAATGCTGAAGGTGAATGAATTGTAGTATGTCTCAGTCAGGCTTTTTTTGCCGTTGAGTCTGAGTCATTTGATTTTGAGTGTCTGCCGATACCGAAACCTGATCCGATGCTTCTAGAACACATAAGAAAAGAGTAAAGAAGAGCGAAGAAACACATCCAGGATGTTCCATTTTTTTTACTTAATTCAGCTTATTTTAGCGTTCAGCAGCTGTGTCTGAAATCGCCTACTACTCAGTACTACTAGTACAACGTATTACCTGGTGTGTTCTGTACAGTATAATAATAATTGCCTTACATTTATATAGCGCTTTTCTGGACACTCAAAGCGTTTTACACATCAGTGTGCTGCATCCACCTGGATGACACGACAGCAGCCATATTGCACCAGACTGCACACCAGCTGATTGGTGGAGAGGAGACAGAGTGATGAAGCCAATGATGATATGGGGATGGTAAGGAGGCCATGATGGACAGAGGCCGGTGGGCAGATCTGGTCAGGATGCCCGGGTTAAACCCCTACTCTTTTTTTTTGAAGGACATCCTGGGATTTTTAATGAGCACAGAGAGTCAGGAGCTCAGTTTAACGTATCATCCAAAAGACGGCGCTCACTGAGCAGTATAGAGTCCCCGTCACTATACTGGAGCATTAGGACAGACCACAGGTTGGGCGCCCCCTGCTGGCCTCACTAACACCACTTCCGGTATGAATGTGAGCAGTATGAATGGAACACAGGCGTACTACATCCGCTATTTTGTTGTGATCACGTGACCTACCCATGTGAGTTGCGCACTTCAGAATCTCGCCGGGAGTTGTAGGTCATCTGGGTGATGTTTGTATACTGATTTTCCAATTCTATGAATTCAGACGTACTACTCGGCTCGCATACTGATTTTAGTGTACTATATACTATAGAAGTATGTGATTTTGGACACACCCTTGGACTTTAGTGGACGCTACACTATCCCATGATGCACCGTGAAAGAATTCATGAATGAGAGAGAAGCGACGCAACTCATGCGGGTAGATCACATGATCATGACAAATGGCGGATGTTGGGTAAAGTCTAGATTGGATATGCGGTCGCCGGAAGTGTGATATGCACATTAATATAGCTGCACTTTTTATGACACTGTATAACAATAATGAATATTTTTACAGTGCTGTGACGGTTGGGTTTAGGGGTGGGGTGGGGGTAGGCATTATAAAATACAATTTATTGGGTAATTTAATAGATAAGATAAATAATACTCAGTACAACTACTGTTTTTACGCTTCTGTGACGGTTGGGTTTAGGGTTGGGGTGGGGGTAGACGATAATAAAATACAATAAATCAGAAATTTCATAAATAACATAAATAATTCTCGTTAACTTCCGGCCGCAAACGTATCCGATCTAGCAACAACCCAGATGTTGTACATCCGAGTTCTATTCATACTACATTTCTAATGGCCGAGTAGTAAGTTTAAATTCAAATGCAGTACCTACTGAGTAGTAGGCGATTTCGGACGCAGCCCAAACGTGAAGAATTGATGTTATTTATTACTGAAACTGCGTGATCGGACTCGATTTCTGATCACGTGATCGGATCTGGACATTCCTAATGAATTGTGTTTGTTCTAATCAGACTTGATAAAACAGTCTGCAGAAATTTGATTGACATTCTCCCTTTGTGCATGTCATCAGAGGGGGAAAGCCCCGCCCACTAATGCATATCTCTCCCTCATTACCATAGGGTTGTTGCTAGGTCGGATATGGTTGTGGCCGGAAGTTAACGAGAATTATTTATATTATTTAGTAAATTTACATATTTATTTTATATATAAATATTTTTATTTTTATATATATATATATTTATTAAATTTTATATTATTTAGTAAAATATTTATTGTATGTTATTAATGCCTACCCCCACCCCTAAACCCAACCGTCACAGCGCTGTAAAAACATTCATCATAGTTATTCAGTGTCATTAAAAAATGTGCATGTCGCACCTCCACCATCTAGACTTTACCTTAGCATAGGACGTATTCTTGTTTTCAATCAGTCACTATGGTGATGCACAGGTGTCTGTAGCTCCGCCCTCTTCTTAAAAGAGCACAACCGCATTTGAATTTGTCAACCTGTGGTCTGTGTGAGTCCTAACGCCTCAGTATAGTATATGAAGGGGACTTTATTCTGTCAGTGAGCGTCGTCTTTTGGATGATGTGTTAAACCGAGCTCCTGACTCTCTGTGCTCATTAATAATCCCAGGATGTCCTTGGAAAAAGTCTAATAATCCCAGGTGCCCTGGCCAAACTGCCCACTGGCCTCTGTCCATCATGGCCTCCTAACCCTCCCCATATCATTGGCTCCATCACTCTGTCTCCTCTCCACCAATCAGCTGGTGTGTGGTGTGCGGTCTGGCACAATATGGCTGCCGTCTCCTCATCCAGATGGATGCTGCACACTGGCACTGGAGGAGGAGATTCCCCCAAACATGTGTGTAAAGCGCTTTGAGTGTCCAGAAAAGGGTATATACATGTGAGGAATTATTATTATTATGACAGTCACCAAAACGCCACAATTAGGATCAAAGCCTGAAAGGGAGAGTTTCAGAGAGTTAAAGGACATTATCTGTGTGCTATTCTCAGCTCAAACACACACACACACACACACTCTAGAGCAGGTGTGTCCAAACTCGGTCCTGAAGGGCGGGTCTGGAGAGTTTAGCTCTGATTAGCGCCTGAACCAGCTCTTACTAGATATACTAGTGTGTTGGAGCTAAACTCAGAAGGAAACCAGCCCTCCAGGACCGAGTTTGCACACCCCTGCTCTAGAGACAGCTTGTAAATAAGGATCAGGATAGGTCATCTTTAAAAGAAAAGCCTGAGTGTGTGTGTTGAGCTGGTCAGAGCAGCAGGGGGCGCCAGAGAGAGAGAGAGAGAGTGTGTGTGTGTGTGTGTGTGTGTGTGTTGAGCAGCAGGGGGCGCCAGAGATTGTCCGTCTCCAGGATGCTGAAGGCCGACAGACGGAAACTCCTGATCCCGCATTCAGACTGCTCTAATCTCCACATCCGCTGCGCACACAAGAGGATTACTGCCAACAACACATCATTACATTAATCAACAAAAGCAGCTCTAAATAGAAACATCTTTCAGCCTTTTTCTGTGCGTTTAATGCAGTTTACAGTGATGTATGGCGCAGGATTACACACTGCAATTATTTTAATGTTCAGATGCTATAAACGATGGTTTCCCCGTAGACAACAGCAGCTGTTACTCTCATGACCTCTGATCAACTTTATGTGTATAACAAGTGAGTTTGTGCAGACGTTTACTTCAGCATGATGACGTATTTCAAACTGAAGCTGAAAATTGAGTAGGGGGCGGGGTTTATTTTTGAGCTCCGCCTCTCATCTTTCACTCCCTGCAAACAAAGTGCGTCCCAAATGACACACTCGTGCACTATTGTACGCCATTCTGTAGTATAATAGTGTTAGTGCTGCGTTCACACTGAAGACTCTAAAGATAGTAAGTGCACTTTAATTATCAGGATGATGCACTTATTCAACTGCTAAACAGAAGTGTGTAATGACACTCAACCACTGCAGCTTAGCTCACGTAGCGGAAGGGGCGGGGCTAATGGTGAAGAGGCGGAGCTATCAGGCACTGATGTTGGATTACTTAATTTATTTTGGATTGTGTAAGCAGTGTTCTCCTGTGAGAGTGATTATAGCGCCTCCTGATGGTGAATGCGGTTATACTTATGGCAGTTATTATTTGGTAGTTTGGTCATTTATTTCAATCATTTGGCGACCGTCAAACATCATCAGGGAAACGGTTTGAACTTCCACTTAGTAAAAAATATTAGTGTTCATTTACGACACTAGTGAATGAGACATATACTATGCTGAGTGTGTAACGCCCCATTCACACGGGGCTTCAGCGTCAACGCTTGACAGAGGGCGTGGCTGAAGTTGGGGCTGACGCGATCGTCATAGCAGCGTCAGCCAATGAAATTAGTCAGCAATAGGCCACTGTTGGAGCTGGTGTATTTGCATACAGCGATCTGATTGGCTGACGCTTCTGTCGGCCGCTTGAAAAGTTGAGCAATGTCCCAACTTCTGCAGTGAGCAACGCCTCTGAAGCGGCGCCGACGGATCCACAATGCAGTTCGGCAACGCCTGACGTCACCCATTCAAAGTGAATGGGAAGCGTTGAAGCTGAAGCCCCGTGTGAATGGGGCGTAAGTCTATAGTGTGCCATTTAGGACGCAGCTTAACTGTCGGAGGGGCGTGGCTAAGCATATTTCACAATCAGAGGACTCCTGTTCCCAAGCAGATTTTCATTAAGGATGATTTATTATGTCCCTTTATACAAGCTGTAAATGCATCTCTGCTGTCTCTAGAAGGTGTGTGTTTGAGTTTGAGCTGTAAATAGCACTGATAATGTTCCCTAACTCTCTGAAACTGACCCCTTTCAGATCCTAATTGTGGTGTTTTGGTGACTGTCGCTTTAAATTCAAATGAGGATGTGCTCTTTTTAGAAGAGGGCGGAGCTACAGATGCCTTTCAAGCTGCAGATTTAAAACAAGACTAACATTCTATGTTAATGAGGGAGAGATGGGCACTAGTGGGCGGGGCTTTGCCCTCTGATGACATCATACAAAGGGAGAATGTCAATCAAAGTGTTTCTGCAGACTGTTTAGATCAAGTCTGATTAGAACAAACACAATTCATTACTGTCGACATTAGAGGCTGCAGGAGATACTCACACACTGCTGACACAACTCAGGGTAAACCCCGCAGAAAAGTGAGCTTTGCATAATAGGTGCCCTTTAAAGATTAACAAAACCTTTTTTATTCCAGTAGCTTCACTTGCACAGATTAATTGTTCAATTTAAGACTAACAGCGTGCACCAACACAAAAAACAAACAATATCTGATGCATTTAACACAGAAGATCACATTGCATAAGTGCAGAAGATCCCATCCCTAAATCTCTGAAATATAGTCTCTCCACATCAAAGATGCAGGGTTAGAGACCGATAGAGGAAACAAGTGATTCATGGAGAGTGGCGTTAATGAGGAGGCAGAGGTCAACTTAACATGCCTAAATTGATTCTGAGAGTTGATGAGACGACTGTATTATCTGCATACTTGGAGGGATTAGTAGGTAAAGAGGCAGTAAGTCAAGCCTGGAAAGAAGTGGAAAGACATGAGTTTGCCTCATATTTGCAGCAGGGAGCATTAGAGGAGTTAAAGCGAAACATAATCTTATGAACATTAGCAGACCTAAGTCAAACTTAAAGTTGTGTAGAGATAAACCCTCACTCAGTGTGCAATTGTCAAGTGGTACTTTACAAATTCTAGATACTTTACCGATCCACAGAAAAGGGGAACAATTTGGTCAAGAGACTAAAACAAGCTGTTTAGCAAAAACAATAGCATAACATTCTAAAGCATTTAAGAGTTCATGAAGGGGTCAGTTCATGAAGAGCATCCCGAATGAGGGGCCGGAGAGATATGACCAGGGCCAGACGGAATCTGCGGACGGTTTTTGCTATTTCTGCTGAGAATTTTGGTAAAAATCTGCAGATTTCTGCATAATTATTTTGGGAGTATCATAACTAAAACCTTAATATGTTAAATAAAAAAAATATCTTTTTAATTTGTATTTAATGTTTAAAATGCAAATCCAATTAGATTAACTGTAAATAGTTAACTTTAAGTAAATAAACAGAATTAATGATGGGCTAGAAATCTGTGGAATTCTGCGCATGCAGATTCCGTGTGGGCCTAGATATGACCTGCAATATAAGTGATGATGACACAACCACAGATAAGAGCCCATATTGCTCCTTAAGACACCCATGTTGTATTTTTCTACATTAAAATGTTAATATATTGTATTTTAAAACTACATAACACCACTGCATTGTACAATGTGACTTTTTTACAAACAGTCAAATGATGTATTTCACAGCACAACAGCAGCAGAGCATTGCTGAAGTCGGCTTCTACATTCAGACACACTTCTACATTGTTTTGAACTGCATAACAATTATAGATGCAGCAATTATAGATTTTGGTTGTACGATTATAGTCTGAAGAATAATCATAGTTTCACGGTTATCACGTCTAATGTAAATTTAAGCTTCACAGTATATTAGGTGAGTATTTAAATGAACTGTTGTAATCATCTGCGTTCATACATACATAATCAGTTTAATCATTCGTCTAACATATCTTTAGTTTACATTGCACTGAAAGCCACACACAACTCTCACCGCTACAGCGTCAGATGTTTTCTACTCGGTGCGGCATCGCTCTGCTTGCGCACACATTTTGGCGTATATTCTAATATTGGAAATAACGAACTTGTGCGTGGAAAAGACGCGATATGTGAACGGCCCGCTGCTATAGTTAATCCAGCGTGCGTGCGTATAAGCCTTGGTGTAGCTATAAGCTCGGAACTTTAAACTTCATTTAGTTGCAGCAGAAACGCCAGCCTGATCTCACGAGGAAACGTAAGTATTTTACGTTTTGTCAGTTTAGTGGCTTATTCGTATGAGTTCATGCGAGTTCAGTTGTACAAAAATGTACTATTTTAAAAAGGAGGCGTGGCACCTAACCCCACCCCTAACCTCAAGCATCATTGGGTGATGAGCAAATCGTACTAATTTGTACGAATTAGATCGTACGAATTAGCCACTAAATCAAAAAGTTACGAATTGCAGTGAGATTGCGCTGAGAAGCCTTTAAGCTTAAGTGTCCAAATGTTTTCAGCTGCTCGTGCACTCACTGGCTGAATGTCAGGTGACTCACACCTTTAACTGCAGCTCGTGCTGTATCGAACAGATGCACGTCACTTCATAACTATAGCGGCCGCTTTTCCACTGAACTAAATTTATTTCTGATGTCTTGGTCACACTATTTGGAGGGCCGGTGTGGTGAGAAATCGGGTCCCCCCTGCAATCGAGTCCGCTTAGGACCCCAATGGGTCGTCTGCGTTGAATGCCTGATCAAAAGTGCATTTTATAGTCTATTCTCAGTCTTCAGATTTTAACAAGACTTATCATATTAGTAACATTAATATCGGTAAGTGCAAGTTCTCAGTCTTCATCAAAAGTGCTTTTTATAGTCTATTTTCATTCTTCACATGCATAGTTAAAATAATTAAAAACGGTCCTAAACATTTAAAGATGCCTTTTTGATGTTTTTATGTATTATGTCTATCTAAAATAAATAAAATTATAAATGATAAATAAAATCTAAATGAGATTTCGCTGCATGTATATATATATATATTACTAAGGCGTTATAAACTATACCTAATACAACTCCAGTGAACCAATAGGATCACCCAGGGTCCTAGGCAGACCCAATTGTCAGGGGGGACTCGATTTCTCATGACACCGGAACAAATAGCCTCGCGGGCCGCCAGTTGAATATCCCTGCATATGGTTTCGCTACATGTGGAGAGCGTCACATCACCTTCCCGCGTTTGTCACAAATTACTTGACCACCCGGACAGAGGAGCTTGGCCAAACACACCCGGCCTGAACCAATCGAGGAGAATAAATATATTTATGCTTTTTTGGTCAAACACTTTGGACAACACCTGAACAAAATTTAAGACCTCATAAAAACAGGATTAAGACTTTTTATTACCATTAAGGGCCTTCATTTTCTCATAATTGATTTATCAATTTTTAATACTTTTTAAGACCCTCCAGACACCCTGTTTTAATCAACTTTCACTTGTGAAATGGAGAAAGGAACTGATCCATGAACTGTGTACTGTAAAGTTCCAGTCAAGCTCTGACAAAGTCCCATACATCAATAGTCTTTTCTGATCTTTCCTTTAACAAATGGCCGACGAATGCCCAGTTGTAAGCGATTGCTGAAGCACTCATCAGAGAAATGACAGGAACAGCACACGGCCGGAGGTTTCAATTTTCCCAAATCTCAGCGTGCAACAAATGGGCGGGGCTTGAGTTCCGTATCGACGTCACGGCTAAAGTCTTGTTACCGCAGCGATTCATTCGAACCATTATGAGTCGACTCTTTTATAGATGAATCAATCAGTTTTGAACATGATGGATTCAGATTTAAGCCTCAGCTGGATTTGACTTCACTCAGAGCTGTGGTACACACTGATGAAGATCATTCTCATAAACCCATATAGGGGCTCTTTAAATCATTATGTTTCTAAAAGCCACCACATGATTTGTGTGTGCGAATTATAAATCGTGAATAAATATTTGCACATGGTTGAGTTTGATTTACAGCAGGGGTCACCAATCTCGGTCCATGAGGGCCGGTGTCCCTGCTGGGTTTAGTTCCAACTTGCCTCAACACACCTGCCTGGGTGTTTCAAGTATACCTAGTAAGATTTTGATTAGCTTGTTCAGGTGTGTTTGATTAGGGTTGGAGCTAAAATCTGCAGGACACCAGCCCTCCAGGAACAAGTTTGGTGACCCCTGATTTACAGAATCAACTCATGAGCCTGTACTATTCTACAGGAATACACCGCTGCATGAAACACACCATATCAACTAACTTTAATACTTGTTTTGGCAGTCATTTCTCACAGATAATGCAAAACAAACTCACTAACCTGTTTTTCTGTGAAAAAAACTAAATGGATCATTTAGAATAAAAATATAACAAAACCTGCAAATAAAAACAATTAAACAAATGTAATTCCACATTGTGCATTTCAAACAGTCTTTAAAACATGACAGAAAGCCTGGACATTTCTAGAGAGATGCAAAAAATGAATCAGACACAAGAGAAAGTTCATGAACACAACAACGAGATTAAACAAACTAATCTTGAAGAATCCACTGTTATAAAGCAGTCATGGCAGATTATTATCAGTTATTGCTCTGCATAAATAGATCATCTCCACAGATCATCAGCATCTAAAAGCAAACCTGAGATCAGCACAGACGCCGCATGATGACGACAATACATGCAAACACACACACAAACTCATTTACATCTCTCTGATGAAGCAGAACAACATCAGAAACAAGAGTGTTTCATGCATAAACTCTTCTCTGTCTTGTTTTCTTGGACTCCTTGTACGATTTTAGGATATTTTTACAGCAGAATCAAAACTTTACCAACACACTGACTCAAAACGCAGAATAACAGAGCAGTTATTGCTTTAAAATGTCTCTCTGACTCCTTTACAATGATCATTAGCAGATGAGCACACATTTATAAATGTAAAAGTAATGTTTGTTGATTTGTAGCCTTCATAATATCAAAACAGTAAGCTACACAAAGTAATTACACAGTATTACTATTCTTACTCATATTTATTTGATCAATTAATTAAAAAAGGAGAATTCTTTGTATTTTAAAATTATGAATATGCCAAAAAAGATGCAAATATACATTCTTTTTTTAATACTAATGACTCTTATTATAATTATTACTATTATTATTATTGTTATTATTGCATGAAAATGAAAATCTGGAAATGAATCATATAACCCTGCTGGAATGAATGCATTAAATGTAGAACTCTTGACTGCTAAAACACAGCCCATATTTGCATTTCTTTTAAACCTGCATATTTATTTAAAGCAGAAATACTTTAATACTTTCTAAACCAAGACGGTTCATTCATCTTCCTAAAGCTTCATCAGTGTTTATGAGCAGATGCACATCTACAGGTTTATTAACGTTCAACTCAAACTGTATGTTTTTAACCCAATAAATATGCATTATAAGTAGTGAACATTCAATACCAATTAAACATGCAATGCAAAATAAAACCTTTTTATTTACTAAATATATGCATAGGTGTCTATGTATGCATGCATGCCAATACAAATGTTCCCAAAAAAACGTACATGTATATTTATCAATTATTTGTATCAGATTTATATGCAAACACATTCTCAAACGTGTGCATTTTTCCAGAGATTTATGGTTAAGAAAATGTCTTGCTGAGATACAACTAATAAAAACTCTAGAATCTAAGGGTTAAAAATTAAATAAATATCACCTTTAAAGTTGTGCAAATTTAGCTCTTAATAACGCACATTCAAAATGTAGGTTCATGGAAGTCTTCCAGTCAAATAAGTCAAATAAGTCTTCATGGAAGAGGATGCTAATTTTTGAATAATTTTGGCATTAAATACATTTTTTTTAAAAATAAAATACATGTATTTTTTGGGCTGTTTTGACAGATATACTCAAGATTTTGTCACCACACACACATATATTAAATATACAGTTGAAGTCAGAATTATTCGCCCCCCTTTTAATTTTATTTCTTTTTTAAATATTTCCCAAATGATGTTTAACAGAGCAAGGGAAATGTTCACAGTATGTCTGATAATATTGTTTCTTCTGGAGAAAGTCTTATTTGTTTTATTTCGGCTAGAATAAAAGCAGTTTTTAATTTTTTCTTAAAACAATTTTAAGGTCAATATTATTAGCCCCTTTAAGCTATATATTTTCTCGATAGTCTACTGAACAAACCATCATTATACAATAACTTGCCTAATTACCCTAACCTGCCTAGTTACCCTAATTAACCTAGTTAAGCCTTTAAATGTCACTTTAAGCTGTATAGAAGTGTCTTGAAGATTATCTAGTCTAATATTATTTACTGTCATCATGACAAAGAGAAAATAAATCAGTTATTAGAGATGAGTTATTAAAACTATTATGATTAAAAATGTGCTGAAAAAATAAACAGGGGGGCTAATAATTCTGACTCCAGCTGTATATACATGCATACACATACATACAGACTTCTATTTTGGATGCCGGTAATCATTAGATAGCACTAGATTAAGGGTTTTAAAGCATTTCCAAATTTTGATTTCTTTACAAGTCAAACGAAGCATTTCTTCTGTTTTGGATGCACATGCTCCTGCTCAAACAGAACTCAAACGCATTACGAGGTGTGAAAATGTTTACACGTTTCCTCCAAGAACAAGACAAACAGAGAAAGAACAGCAGGTAATCAGCGAGCGACACTGACGGTAAAAGCACCAGAATCTCCTCCTGCTTCTGCAGCTTCAGCCCGATCTCACCAATGAACTCAACTGTCTTACACATTGCCAGAAAAGAGGCTAATTCATACTATTCTGTTCATATCAAAACTTATGATTTTTAAAAGGGGGCGTGTCTCCAAACTCCACCCTTAATCCCGCCCCTCATTGAGGGGTGAGCAAATCATACTAAAATGTACAAACACATTTAAATTATTATTGCTTTTGTACAGTATAACAGTTTTACAAGCTGGTGGTTACACACCAACACACAACAAAAACAAGCCATGATGTCCAATAAAATATTACATTGAAAAACATATATAAAAATACAAATATTACAGCAACTGAGATGCGCCAACACAATCTGCAGGTTTGCCAATCAATTTAATGAGGTCGTACAAATTAATATGAATTAGCCACTTAATGTTCTGAATGGAGCCTTTTCACACGACGCGTTTAACGCTCAGCAGCTTAAAATCCCTGAAAGTTAATATTTAGGTTAAAAATAAACCTATATTGGCGCAATAGCCTAGTGATTAGTGCGCTGACATATGGTGCAGTAGCACTTCAGGGCGTCCC
The DNA here is from genome assembly GCA_903798195.1 of Danio kyathit. Lineage (NCBI taxonomy): Eukaryota > Metazoa > Chordata > Actinopteri > Cypriniformes > Danionidae > Danio > Danio kyathit. Next base: position 309,220 of record LR812537.1, read on the forward strand.
GAGTTCGAATCCCTGCTCGAAGACATTTCCCATCCCTATCCCCTCTCTCTCTCTCTCACTTCGCTTCCTGTCTGAAATACTGTCCTATCCACTTTAATAAAGGCAAAAAGGCCAAAAATAAATCTTTAAAAAAAATTAAGCTATGTACATTTATATGCACTCATGTACGCATTATTTCATCTTTTTGCATCAAATGACAATAAACAAATAAGCATTAGTGTGAGGTGTGTGTAAAGGTCTTTGCACAGTGAAGTCTGAAATGTTTAGTTATTTTCTTGTATTCATACCAAAAAAAAATTGCACACGACGTCTGATGCGCATTAATTAATCCATTTGAGAAAAAATGCAAAACATTTCAGAGTCAATTCAAGCAGCGATGCTTCGTTCTCCTCTCTCTTCTCCAATGTAGAGAAATAAAGAGGAATAGGCTACATGTTGTGTTCATCAAATCCTGCATAGAGAAGGAGGAGAGTTCAGCTCATTATTTAAGAGCTGCGCTGGATTACTGCAAAATGCAAAGCTTATTTCAGGAAATCAGTTGAATTTTGATCAGTTGAATTTTGATTCACTGCTTGTGATACTTTGCATAGTACTTCCCCCCCCCCCCCCAAAATAAATAAAATAAATAAATAAATCTGTTCATCTGGAGCTGTTTCATTGTAAATAAACTTCTAAAACGATCCGAAATACGTTTTTATTATTATTTACAAAGGATGTAATAATTAGTATAGATTAGAAAAAGTTCCTATTATTATTATTATGATGATGATGTGTATATGTCTGTTCAAACACGCACCCAAAACCCAGTGTCCACTTGAGCTCAGCATCAAATCGCGTCCGTACAGAATCCGCTTGGGAAACAGCGTCTATTATCACTATGGAGAGCATCAGCTGACAGTCATGCATCTTTATATGAACTGACTGTTTTGAGGATTGCATAGGGGCAATGGCGCCTGTAATGAAAAGGAAATGAATCACGCCGTTTTTATGTTTATTTCAAAGTGTTTTCATCAGGTTTCCATGCCTAAATAAAATGAAAGCACAGAACTGGTTCACATTTAAGAGCAAGGGCGGCCCCTGGTGGTTCGGCGGTATGGGTTGCATATAGGGAGGATCGGCTCTTCTCAGAAAGAGAAAAAATGCACGAGAAATACGGGAAAATACCTTTACGGGATGACAGCGGGATAGAACTGTAAAATACGGGAGAATCCTGGGAAAAACGGGAGGGTTGACAGGTATGCCACATACAAAGAGACACTCGCACGCACACACACACACACACACACACACAGCAGCACCAGGTGAGAAGTGCGACAGTCACTGAGTCCAGCATACGGGGTTTCAACTGTCCTCTATGTTCTATCTAAGATTATGCACTGTGTTTGCCATAAAGTTGTCTGTGGCTCAAGTGACAGCATTTTGTGTTTTGCGCTGAACTGTCAAAACATCTCTCAAAGCGCTTTTTCGGATGCGGAAAGCGGAATTTTTTTATTTTTTTTTTAAATTTAAACCCAGTTTAAACTATTTTATGACGGAGGCCGTGTGTCAGTGCCATTGACACAAAGTGAGGTCGAATTTATTTTTTAACACAGGGGTCAAAATTGCGACCGTTTTAGTCGCATATGCGCCAGAAATTTTATCTATGCGACCTCAAAATATATTTGGGAGCATTTGTGAAAGTGCATAAAATTGATGTTTTCACAGCAAAATGTTCACCACATGCTCGGAATTAGGGGGCATTCACGCATTAAGCATCTTTGCACCTAAAAACACCAAACGCAGCGCTCAGGAATGGTTTAAAACAGTTGACATGTCAACTTGCTGCAGTAAACAAAGCCTGCAATGCTTGTCCCACCTTCAAGCTCTTCTTATTGGCCCACTGCGCTAGAACAGAACGCGAATGGATTGGTTTATATCAGCTGTCAATCACTCAGTTCCGATGACAGGGATCCGAGAGAATAAAAACAACACTGACAGATTTAGTTTTAGAAACCACCTAAAGTTACTAATAATGGCAGATCTCATCAGTGATCATGTGCTGAATGTCAATCCAGATTTACACTTTTCCAAGAGTGGATAAAAGACTTCCAGTGTTTAAAGTCCGCTATGAAAATGACTGAAGCATTCACTGTAAGCTAGGTAACAGTGCGACTGACACCGCGTTCACCATCGCTAAAGAGCATGCATTCACTGAGATGAAACTAATATTGCAGCTCATGAAAAGACCGGTATTGCTTTTAAGATGACGTATGTAAATATAAAGTTATATGTCAATATCATCTGTGCAATATCAGACAGCACCCGTGAGAACAGCACAGTTATTATTAATTCAGTTCATCTCATTCACGTCAAGCAGTGTGTGCAGGGCCGGTGAGCGCATGCAGATTTATTTGTTAGTTGTGATTAGAGTGTTCATATATAATAGAATCTGTTCATATAAAACGTGTAGTAACGGTGCTCATCATTTTGGGGGTTGCACCTAAATTTTTGAAGCTAGGAGCACCGGTGCTACCAAGAAAAAAGGTTCATTTTGAGCCCTGCAACATGCGAAAAATTTCGGATTCAGTGTGCAGTAACCCTAGTGTAATGTGTATGGGGGCAGGACAGTAAATCTGACATTATTCTCTCGTTATCAGTCTCACACTATTGTTTTCCTCTTACTGAAAGTCTTGATAACACTATCCTGGAGTTTTTCTGTCATTATTCCAGCAAATAGGGTTGTAATAAATGATTTGTTGTTCTCTCCCATTCACTGCGCCCTGCACTATGACCACTTCCAATGCTGAGAAACACACAAATGTGGAAAGGCTCCATTAAGATTAGGTACATGTTTCAGACGGTCTGATATTCAGATGAGCTTCATGGTGAAGCGTCCGGTCTCCATGGTGCTCCGTCCTGCGGTGGTTGATGCTGAGCTGCGCGGCACGAACTGTATGGTGGCGGTGTGTTTGATCTGACCTTTACTCTGACTCCAGAAAAACATGAAGATGAAGCAGAGCGCCACCGAGCTGAGGAACGACAGGAAGCCCATGGTCACAGCGATCACCAGAGTCTTTACATCAAATGGAAACGGCTGCGACCCGTTGACCGCCGTTTGTCCCGACGCAAAGCTCCAGCCGTCCAGAAAGAAGGATCCTGAGCGGTTCCGAGAGGATGCTGGAAACCCCCTAACGCGCAGGCTTACGGATATACTGTCGTTCCCGGCGGCGTTGGAGGCGATGCACAGGTAATATCCGCTGTCCTGCACCTGAGCGTAGCGCACCTCCAGAGTCCCGTTCGGGAGAACACGAATCCGGCCGGACGCAGTGAGAACCGAACGTTTAGGGTTCAGCCAGATAATCGACGGCGCAGGATCTCCATCAGCTGCACAGAAGAACAGCACCGTATGTCCTTCATCAGAGCGCACATCCTGCGGTTTACGGGTCAGAATACGAGCCTGTCTGCAGGTGAATGTCCTCGCCACCTCAGACTCCACAAAGTCCTGGAACATGCGGCCCTGCACCTGCACAGGTGAAACACAAGAGGGCGCATGTCCTGTGAAACGAAGCCGCAGACGTCTGCGCATTACCCACAGCAGCCGGCAGTCACACGCTAGCGGGTTCCCGTCCAAACGTAGCACCTCCAGAGAACCGACTGCGTGAAATGCAGACTCCTCTAGAGTCACCAAACGATTATCCGAAACGTTGAGCAGCCGAAAAAAAGCTAAATTACGAAAAGCACCAGATTCAACACGCAACAGTCCAGTGCTGACTAAATGAAGCTCCTGTAGCCGTAATAAGTCGCCGAGGAGTCCAGAGAGGACCGTGGTGATGGGGTTGTAGGACAGGTCAAGGTAGCGCAGGTACACCAGGTGATGCAGCGGCGCGTATGGGACAGCGCTTAGGTTGCAGTGCGACAGCGTCAGTGAGGTCAGATTGAGGCCGATCAGACTGTTAGCCGCTAGCGTGTGCAGCCAGGGGCAGCGGGACACGTGCAGATCCTGCAGCCGCTGCAGCTGACGGAAGGAGTTGTTGGGCAGCGCGGTGAGGCCGAGTCTGCAGAAGCGCAGGTGCTGGAGGCCCGTCAGCCGCGAGAACGCCTCGCTAGGCACCGTCGTCAGGTTACAGCGCTCCAGATGTAGCTCCAACAGATTGTGCAGGCCGCTGAACGCACGGTTCGAGATGAACACCAGATCATTCTCACTCGCCTCCAGCTTCTGCAGCGACGGCATCTCTCCAAACATGTCATCCAGCAAGACTAATATCTCGTTTTCACTGATGTCCAGAAACTGAACATTGGGAAGGCCTGAGAAAGCTCCCACTGGGATAATCTTCAGCCGATTGCGGGACAATCTCAGCGTGATGAGGTTCTGGAGACCTACGAAAGCCTCGACTTCGATCACCGTCAGCATGTTAGCGCTGAGATCCAGCTCGCGTAACTGTCTCAGACTGAAGAACTGGCGGCTGGACAGCGTCTTCAGGTGGTTGTAGGTCAGGTTGAGCACCTGCGTGGCGTCGGGAACGCCTTCGGGAACAGCAGGGAGCTGTCGAGAGGAGCAGTCCACCAGCAGGAGCTTCGGTGAACAGTCGCAGCGCTGGGCACAGGGCCCTGAGGTGGCCACGCCCACTACCCACTGGAGGACCACCCACCAGTACAGCCTCCTCCAATCAGCAGCCACACACATCTGGAGACCCGCCTGCAGTGCAAACAGAGAGTTAAGTGTCATCACTTCACAAATATAAACATCAAACTGCATTTGCAGAAACAGTAAAGCACGACAGTGAATCTGTTAATTTCATCAATGAAACTGAACTTATTATCATCTAATGACAGCAAATATAATAAATATTACACAGCAAATACTTTATATATGGGCAGCAGTACAATGTAACATGCAGAATTAAGATTTCTTGAGGCCTCAATGTGCTAACAAAAATGAGTAGGTGTTTAATTTCCAACAAAATGCACAAACTAAAAAAATAAGTGTACTACAAATGCAATATAAAATCATCTACCAAAAGGCTGTAATATGTAACATTTATAAATAAACTGAATGCCTGATGTCTGGTTTGACCACATGGAAACTCAAATAAATAAATAAATAAATGAAACTGGCCTAAATCTCAGGCTGTAGAACAAACAGGCTTTGATAAGGATATTAAATTAAATTAAGACTCACTGAATGCATTAAAAAGCAGCTTCCTAATGCTGAGTACAGCATAGGAATGATCTGAAATGTTCAGCTTGTCAATTGAAATTCACTGTGATTTTATTAGTCCTGGGCAAATATTAATCGTAATTAATCACATCCAAAATAAAAGTTTGTTTTGACAGTATATGTATGTTGTGTGCGCTGTGTATTTTTGTTATGTACATATAAATACGCACATGCATCCAAATAGTTTAGAAAAAATAAGTTTATTTATATATTGGATATAAAATATATCTTTAAAAACAGAAATATCTATACAAATTTGTGTTACATGCATATTTAATTTTATACATCATTTGTATCATATACGGGCGTCACGTGGCGCAGTGGTTAGCACAATCGCCTCACAGCAATAAGGTCGCTGATTCAAGCCTCGGCTGGGTCAGTTGGCATTTCCATGTGGAGTTTGCATGTTCTCTCCATGTTGGTGTGGGTTTCCTCCGGGTGCTCCAGTTTCCCCCTACAGTCCAAACACATGCGCTATAGAGGAATTGGGTAAATTGTCCGTAGTGTATGAGTGTGAATGAAGGGCATCCACTGCGTAAAACATATGCTGGATAAGTTGGCGGTTCATTCCGCTGTGGCGACCCCAGATTAATAAAGGGACTAAGCCAAAAAAAAAAATGAATGAGTAAATCATGTACACATATTTTATGCACACATATATCACTCCAAATCAAACTTTTATTTTGGATGAGATTAATCACGATTAATCTTCGCCCAGCTCTATTTTTAATATAAGAAGGCCGTTTTAATTTACTCCTAATGTGCTTGTAACTTTCAAGCCATCTGGACATTTTAAGCTTGAAGAACCTCGTCACACCGCATCTCCAAAGAGCTGGCAAGACACACCGAAAACAGCAAGCAGCAACACAACTGCCAAACATATATTCATCATTAAATCACTGGAGGAAACAAAGTTCATTTTTATATTCTACATGAAATACCTTTCATGCATATATTATTTTTTTATTGAACTTTTTCCATGCATTACAATACGCTCAATAATATCTGATGATCATCTACTACAGTAATCTGCTATTGCACATCATGTAATGAAAATAAAAGATGAACTGTCGGACACTCACCAGCTGGCAGAGGGGCTGCTCCTTCTCATTCCCAACAATTCCTGAAGAAAAGCCCTGCGATCACCCGCTCACAGCCTGGAGACACAGAGAGAGAGAGCTTTAAACAGAAGTTAAACAATAAAACACATCTTCAATATTTACTAAAATCAGATTGAATCCTACTAGCCACACAATACACTGATGCCTGTCACAAAGATAGGAGACCAATAAAAACGTACTCTTACAAGCACTTACAAACACACACAAACATCAAAACTGTTATAAGTGAGTCCTAAAATGTTCATTGCTAAATATTATTTAGCATTCTTGATGAGTTTTATTAGGTTTTATCCTAAAATGCTGTTAAATATACTGTTATTTATTGATCTATCTAGACCATAGATTCTATTTTAATATAAACTTCACACATGCTTTGGCAATAAATATGCAACATCTGTCATGACAATAAATCAAGTCTGAATCTCAAAGACAAAGTGAGAGTACTGCATTTTATTATCTGTAATGCATTTTATTATGTTCATTACTCAGTTTTTCTTCCTTCTTAATTGTTTACGTATTCGTCAAAATTCTAATTGTGTGTTCTTGTGTGTAGGCGACGCAGTGGCGCAGTAGGTAGTGCTGTCGCCTCACAGCAAGAAGGTCGCTGGTTTGAGCCTCAGCTGGGTCAGTTGGCATTTCTGTGTGGAGTTTGCATGTTCTCCCTGCATTCGTGTGGGTTTCCTCCGGCTGCTCCGGTTTCCCCCACAGTCCAAAGACATGCGGTACAGATGAATTGGGTAAGCTAAATTGTCCGTAGTGTATGAGTGTGAATGTGTGTGTGTGTGGAAATTCCCAGAGATGGGTTGTGGCTGGAAGAGCATCCGCTGCGTAAAAATGTGCTGGATAAGTTGGTGGTTCATTCCGCTGTGGCGACCCCGGATTAATAAAGGGACTAAGCCGAAAAGAAAATGAATGAATGAATGTTCTTGTGTGTGTGCGAGTATATATGTACATGTATATATGCACTTTACAGGTTTATTCATTGTTTATTTAATCTGCAATGCTTTGGCAATATTTGACAGTCATGCCAAGTGAACTGAACTGAGAGAAAGAGATTGAGAGAGAGAGAGAGAGAGAGAGAGAGAGAGAGAGAGAGAGATCAGCTTGAGCCGGTGAAATGCTGATTTTTCATTGAGCTCAGTGCCAGACTGGAGGATGTGATCAATGCTGCAGAGGTCAAAGGTCAAAGGAAGAGTTCATTTTCAGGTCAGCGTACAGGAAGAGCTGCACGTCAGACTCAGATGCTCACAAGTTTGAAATCAGTGGGAGTGTGTGCATGCAGGCTTGAAGAGCAGATGCAGGTGTGTCCGGGACTCCAAGCGTCATGTTTGCATAACCAAATACTGGCAGGGGTAAAGAACTAAACTAAGAGATCTGCCAGAGACACAGTGTGTTTGTGTGTGTGTGTGTGTGTGTGTGTGTGTGTGTGTGTGTGTGTGTGTGTGTGTGTGTGTGTGTGTGTGTGTGTTTGTTATCTGGTTTTCCTGCAAGATCAACCGGCTGCCCGGTTTTATAATAAAAATAATAATAAATTATAATAATAATAAAAGGTTTTATAATACAAAAGTGAAATAAAAAGCATGTTATCCACATTGAAAAGTAAAATAATTGTGAAATTAAACTTTAATTTTGATCATGCAAGATAAAAATAATTGTGTAACTTTAAATAAGAATCAAAATTGAGATGATTATTATGCAAAACACAACAGAAATGAATAATTATGGGAATATAATTTGTTTTGACAGCATGCAATGCACTAAAATACATTTATTGTTGTAAAAAGTATATTCATTTATATTTGCCATGATGACGGCACATAATATTAGACTAGATATTCTTCAAGACACTAGTATTCAGCTTAAAGTGACATTTAAAGGCTTCACTAGGGTAATTAGGGTAAAGTTAGGGTAATCAGGCAAGTCATTGTATAACAGTGGTTTGTTCTGGAGACAATCCAAAACTAATATTGCTTAAGGGGCTAATAATATTGACCTTAAAATGGCTTTATATTATTATTATTTTTAAATATTATTGAAAATACTGTGAAAAATTCATTAATCCATTAAACATCACTTGAGAAATATTTCAATTTCACAGATGGGTGAATACTTTTGCCCTCAACTGTATATCATTATCAGGATGTGAGATTACTTGCATTGTGATATATGATGTTTTTGTCATATCGTCCAGTTAGTGTTGCGGAGTAACGGAATACATGTACCGGCGGTACGTATTTAGAATACTATTTATGAGTAACTGTATTCCGTTACAGTTACTATTTTTAAACAGGGTATTTAGAATACAGTTACTTTCCTAATACCATTGTAATAATTCGGGCGATGCGTGTCTGGCCCATAATAATATTACTAAATTGCCGCCGAAACCATAGAAACAGAAGCTACACTCCCGACTGCAATCGCCAGCGTTAACTCAGTGAGACTCACGCAAATGACCCTGTTCTCACGCTCTCACGCCACACCTCCATTTTCTCACGCAGCAAAAAGGACGATCGCAAACACCGAACAACCGGACAACAACCATGAAATAAACTGCTTTTTTTGCCGTCATTGTTCGTGAATTCGCTGCTTGATGTTTTGTTTGCGCTTTCAGAGGTTTCATTTACGCTTCTTAAATTTACGTTCGCTTTTCTGACACAAATGTGGGCGGGACACCTTAGCCAAAGTTGGCAGCCCTGGTTAACTTGAGTGTACAAATATGAAGGATTCAGACCAGGAGCTCGAGGGGTTGGAGCCGCAACCGAAGCAACTTTCTAGCAGCAGTAAAGGAAAAAATGCATTCACGTCTTGGAAGTTCAAGCATTTTTTCTCTTTAAAGAATGAGAGGGGTGAGCGAAACCTGACAGTGCAGTGCAATCTCTTTTTCTGTGCAGACTGTGAAATACAAAGTGTAAGCAAAATGCATATTATATACATATACTGTATATTACAGACAGTAATGCTGTCTATGTTCAAGCACTTTTTATCTTTATTATAGAAACAGAAATTGAATTTGTTGACACTTTGATAAATAAACATTATTTAATAAACATAATTATATTGTTTTATTTATTTATCAGTCAATAATGGGCATTAGAGGCCCTCTGTTTTCCTGCAGAAATTGCTACCAACGCATAGTGTGACATTTAATAGACTTGAAGGCGGTTTTTAAGGGCAAGTATTCCAAGTATTTAGATTACAGTACCAGGATTAAGCAAAGTAACGGAATACATTACAAAATACATTTTAAAGCAGGTATTCTGTAACTAAATACATTTACAAAGTATTCTCCCCAACACTGCGTCCAGCCATACATGTTCTTTACATGTGCTGTTGTTTATGATAAAAGCATCATGCATTCACAATAATCATTCAGAAACTGTTTATGAGGAATTATTTTCCCTGCTTAATGCGACCATTTATGAATTTACAGTATGAATGAAGCGGAGCACACACACACAAACGTGCGCTGCCGGCATGAATCGGGGGATTTGTGCGCTCTGCACAGCATATGTTAAATGCAGGAGACGCCTGTAATCTGCTCTTCAGATGGGCTTTAATGGAGGCCGTAATGGCTGCTGCATCTCTTCATCTGTCTGTTTACTCCAGCATGTTTTGTCTCCGTGCGTTAAGCATCTTTAAAAGTGCTCAAGAGGGCTTAAACTTCAAGCCCTTAAAAGACCATCGCTAATGCGTCTCAACATACACAAACACACTGCGCAGACCGCAGAGCCATTCATTAACACTGAGCTGTAACACACGCATTACTGCAGCTAATGTGTTTCTCAAATGCTAATGCGATTTATAGTGATGCTTTTATACAAAGAGAGCATGCATTGCATTGTAGCATTGAGTAACAGCACTCAGTGTGGTTACTAATGTTTAGATATGCATATTAACGGGTTACAATATTCAGCAGCGTTGGGGAAAGGCACTTTTGAAAGTAATGCATTGCAATATTGAGTTGCTCTTCAAAACAGCAACTAGTTGTGTTACTTTTACTATTTATGGTCTCTCTCCTTCCTTTTATTGCCAAAACACTGGAAAGAGTTGTTTTTAATCACATTTCCACATTTTTATCTCACAATAACTTGCTGGATGCAAACCAATCAGGCTTCAGAAATGTTCATTCCACTGAGACTGCACTACTCTCAGTCACTGAAGCCCTGCAGATTGCCAAAACAGGTTCTAAATCATCCATTCTGCTTTTACTGGACCTGTCTGCTGCTTTTGATCACCAGTCTGTCCACCCTCTCCTCAATGGGCATCACTGGAACCCCGCTCTGCTGGTTGGAGTCTGACCTGACTGGCAGATCACCCAGAGTTGAGAGGAGAGGAATCCAAAGCTCATTGGCTGGCCACTGGAGTACCTCGGGGATCTGTTCTGGGTCCCCTATTATTCTCTATTTACACCCCAATCACATGGCTTCTCTTATCATTGCTATGCTGATGGCACACAGCTCTATCTATCACTTGATCCAGATGAGCCCACAATAGCTGCAAGAATCTCGCACCGCCTGGAGGATATCTCGGCTTGGATGAAAGAGCATCACCTACTGCTGAACCTGGCAAAACTTCTCGTATTTTCTGCAGCACCACACACACACAACCTGACTCCTCCATCCAGCTGGGATCATCCACCATTACTCCATGCAACTCAGTAAGGAATCTTGGAGTGATCCTGGATGATCAGCAGTCCTTCAAGGAGCACATTGCTCACACCGCTCCATCATGCAGGTCTCCTCAACATCAGTAAACCCTTCCTGACAGATCCTGCTGCACATCTCAGTCTGAGCTCTGCTCATCTCAGTGCTGGACTCCTGCAGTGCTCTACTAGCTGGACTCTTCATCTTCTTCAGTGAGAGCTCGTGTAACTCCTCTCTTCATCTCTCTGCACTGGTTACCGCTCGAGGCTTGGATCAAGTTCAGATCACTGATGCTTTCTTACAGTACAGCCACTGGCACTGCACCCTCTGACCTCCACCTGCTGCTGAAGGTCTACACCCTCTCCAGGAGCCTCCGGTCAGGCAGCAAGCACCAACATGTGATGCCATCACAGAAAGGCTGGAGATCATTTCAGAACCTTTTCATTCCCTGTTCCCCGCTGGTGGAGTGATCTTCTCATTCCCACAGACTGCAGATTCACTGGTATCCTTCAAACCACAACTATAAACCCTTCTTTACCCTGACCACCTGAATCCCTGTCAATATCACTCCTCTCTCCCACCTCACCACACACCAACCCCTAAATATTATTAATTCCGAGTGTGCCTCACACAGGTGAGTAGGCTTGACAAACCACCTGTAGAAAACACACGCTTTCATCTCTCTGACACTTTAACCAACACTTGCACCAGTTTTTTTGCACATATGCAAACACATTTTTACAATCATTCCAACAAAAAATAAAAAAACTGTATATTTATGAAGTGTGCTTCACACAGGTGAGTGGGCTTGACAAACCACCTGTAGAAACACTCGCTCTCAAAAAAAAACAAAATAAAACTTACTCTTGCACTAAATTCTCTGAGCACAAAGAGTTTATTCGTATAATCAGCACTTGTTGTGTGTATTGCCCTCTTCTTGTTGAATTCCTCCTCAAATGTAAATCGCTTTGGACAAAAGCATCTGCGAAATAACTCAATGTAAAAGTCTATAAATTTCGGTTATTTTTAAAATAGTATTTCATATCTAGTATGAATTGTAATATAAATAAATACACTCAATGATGGATTTCTGCACACACAGATTCAGTGTGGACCGAATCATAAATCTCGGAGGTAAGAATTTGGTTATTCTGGTTATTCTATACCTGAAATTATAGATTTTTCACCTTAAAATGCCAAGCAAATGTTTCATAACAATAACAAAAATCACTTCACTTGATTTGGATTCTCTTTTATTCTGGACAGCAAGAGCAGTGACTAACATCTAGTGTATCTAAGTGCATATTTATACTGAATTCTTCAGGCTCCAATAAATTTTTTAAAAAATAAATAAATAAAAAGCACAAATAACAGCCTTCTCAGCTGCTTTAGTTGCAACTCTTGCATCATCAGAACAGAGCATTCAATGCACCACAATTTCAGTCTAAAATAAGATTTTGCAATGTTTGTCAGGACTGAACTAGGGCTGCTCGATTATCATAATCATGACTATTTTGGTCAGTGCTGTAATCATGATTATTTAACATGATTATGAACATGACCAAAAAACATTACATGAGTGATTTACTTAAATACTATCTATATATATTAAATATACAGTTGAAGTCATAATTATTAGCCCCCCTTTGAATTTGTTTGTCTTTTTAAAATATTTCCCAAATGATGTTTAACAGAGCAAGGGAATTTTCACAGTATGTCTGATAATATTGTTTCTTCTGGAGAAAGTCTTATTTGTTTTATTTCGGCTAGAATGAAAGCAGTTTTTAATTTTTTAAAACCCATTTTAAGGTCAATATTATTAGCCCCTTTAAGCTATATTTTCTCGATAGTCTACAGAACAAACCATCATTATACAATAACTTGCCTAATTACCCTAACCTGCCTAGTTACCCTAATTAACCTAGTTAAGCCTTTAAATGTCACTTTAAGCTGTATAGAAGTGTCTTGAAGAATATCTAGTCTAATATTATTTACTGTCATCATGACAAAGAGAAAATAAATCAGTTATTAGAGATGAGTTATTAAACTATTATGATTAGAAATGTGTTGAAGAAATCTGCTCTCTGTTAAACAGAAATTGGGAAAAAAATAAACAGGGGGGCTAATAATTCTTACTTTAACTGTAGTGAATATGTAAATAATACTGTATAGCTGCCAGGACATCTGTATTTTAGAAATCCACAAAATATCACAGAATACAAGAGTAACTGGTATTAGTGACAAACCAACCAAAAGGTCCTCACAACTATCAAAAATTAATAAATTGGCCGTAATTAAAAAAAAAACATAAATGAACCAAATTAAACAAATTAAACTCTCTTTAAAGATGCAAGTCTAGAGTATTCAGTGACAGAAATGAAAAAGTGCATTTGATTTATCAAAAGATTTGATGAGAAACTAAAGTATTCAAAAAAAATCATTGATTCATTTGAGGAAGAGAAAAACTGCAAACCTTAGATGTTTATATCAGGTTTTTATATAGATTATAGATAACCTTAAGACTAACATACTGATACTATCATCTAAAACCCTTTAATATCACAGGACCCTTAATAATAGTCACCTGTGCATGATCACTTTTCACGTCAGAGAAAAACGTTTTGTCTTTAGCACATCATCGTCCTGTAACTGTATCCTTATTTACTCACACCTTCCCAGATTTTCTCATCAGAAATCTGACCCGTCTTCAGCCCATTGTCTTTCTTTACAATCAGAGGTTACACAATCTACACGTGCAGGTGAGCTCGCACACAGGTGAGATGATCAGGTGACCTCACACACAGGTGAGATGTTCCTCAAGCAAACTTGCGATAAATTAACCAATCACATTCAGGATAAAAGTTTGTATTTACATGATATATACAGGTGTACTGTCTATATTTATGTATACATGTATAAATACACACACTGTACATAAAATACAAAAATAAACTAAATTAATATAGTTCACATATATAGTTATGTATCAAATACTGTATATGGAGCACAGCTTGCACATTTTGCAAATATGAACTTTTATTTTGGATGCAATTAATCATTTGAGACAACTAGATTAATTACAATTTTGTTACGGTATATAGTATTATCATATGGTAATTATATGATATTGATCTAGTCTTTACAATAAAATCTCATTAGCAAACACTAGTTAATGCATTAAAATTAGCAGTGAGACAGAACGGAATGGGTCTCAATTTAAGTAACGTTCTACCACTACTCCACTGCCCAACTGATGTGCTGAATATGTTCCTATTTTGAAATATTTTGATCTGAATTGTTATCATTATCCTTCATGCACATACAGCGGCTTTGCCACATTCTACATTGTAAAAAGCACTATAAAAATAAAGGCAACTTGACAACATAACAATATAAATGTGGCATGATAGACATGAGAAACTAACATTATTAGTCTATTTCTAGTTGTCTGAATTGTATTTTTAAAACCACTAATAAAAGGTCACAAGTTTCTATGTGTGGTATAAATAAAATCACTTTTTAAAAGCCTTTTGCAATGTAAGATTATCTTCAGGGGTTTCCCTCCTAAATCCAATTTTCATTTAGTCTGGAGAATGACTTTGATTAAATACTATGGTAACATTATATTGAAACATCTGTTTATATTTTCTATAACAACTGACCACAGAGTTATGAGAGCAGAAAAATATTAATCCTTAAACATTTTTTTATATTTTAATGAAGTAAAATAAACATGCGTTATGGATGTGACGAAAAAAGTCAAGTTTACAGTACACAACATACTTTGTAGAAATTCTGTCAATTAAACTGCATATCCCAAAAGAAACAATGCTAATCAAAAGGGTAAAAGTTGGCTCTCTATAGAACAAAAATGATTGATTTTATTTGATTTAAGATTAGTACATTTATAATGAAAAAGCTTCGTTATGGATGTGACATCTCTGCGTTATGGATGTGAAGGATGTGAAATTGCCACTTGTGTGACTTTTGTAAATCAGATATAATTGTTTGAAAGCATTGACAGAGACATTTTGGAGTATATTTAAAGCACTGTAAAATACAAGCCTACACAAAAAGCGCAGAAATGGTTTCGCTATTTTGGCAAATATGTAAATTTTTTCATGGCAAGGTTGACATTTGCATGGAATTGCTCTAAAACATATCAAACAATAGTATCATAACCTATAGACTATTCAAAAGTGATATTTGACAAATGCATTAAAGTTACGGCTCATCTAAAATAAAAACTCACCCTCATTCCAAAGTTTTATGAGTTTCTATTTTCATTTGAACACAAAAAGGAGATGATTTGAAGCATGTTGGTGATTGGTAGCCATTGACTTCAATAAAAATTAAAATAGCTAGTAAAATGAAAAATACTTTCCTTAACTATTTACTCACACTCCATTGGTTCTAAACCTTTAGCAATTTCTATCTTTCATGCAGAAACATAAAATAGTGTGGCTGTTTACAAAGCATTCTTCAATATGTCTTTCTTTCTTAAACAGAAAGAAACTCAAACAGGTTTAAAAGAAGTGAAATGTGAGCATTAAAGGGATAGTTCATCCTCAAATAGATACCAGCTTACATTTTTCTTCATTGGATTTACATAAAACACAATAAACGAAAGAGATAAGGGTGAAGTAAACGACAGAATTTTCATTTTTAGGTGAAATATTCCTTCAAATTATTGTATAGATCAACTAGCCTACTAATACTTTTACATTAAAGCAAAACTGTGAGTAAATGTGCTCATCTGTCATTAAATAAATATCACAATAAAAACAAACAGCATTTTTGCTGCGTTTCTTTACTATTTAATTGACTGTGAACAATGTTGTACTTTGACAGTAGCTGCAAATATGATTTCTCCATTTAGAATTTGATAAGAATACTGTTATGAAATGACATTATTAAGGATAAAGTCGTAGAGGGATTATAAAGCCAACTTTACCCCAATAAGTCTCGTTTGTTTCTTCACTAGTGTTTGAAATGTGACCCGGACGGGGTCGTGACGGGTTTCATCAGTTCACCTGACACCACTCCTGAGGTAAATACATCGCTCACAGTGATTAAATATCTAATTAATAATTATTTATGTCAGTTTCCATCAGTTCTCACCTGCAACCAGGCGTTTGTCCTACGACAGGCAGAGGCGCGAACTCCATCCCCGCGCACAGGTGCTTCACCTGACAGACTCGAGAAAATGGCGCGAACAACTCAAACTTCACCTCAGCGGTGTTTGTCACAATTTGTGTTGGATTAAATCCTTGCAAACATGCGAACAAGTGTTTTTTTCCCGTCCATGTGCGCGTTAAAACTCCCAGCGTCGCGTCGAACTGCATCAACGCGAGGATGCGCGCTCTCAATCACGCGGGAGCGCGCGCCGCCGGATTTGTGGCGCGTGGACCCGCGCCAAGATCGCGCATTATTACTTCAGCCGCGGGTAGAAGATGATGGTCTGCGTGGACGGGGTCAGACAAATCTGCGGATTTAACGCAGAAATAAATAAATAAGCAAGTCAATAAATAAGGAAATATCCCCAAAAAAATAAAAACACAGCAGATGGAGACACTGAGGGTTAGTGCGCACGCGCGTCGCTCCTGAGGAATTCATCATGGACAGAATGAAAAGGTATTAACTAAAGCTAAATGATCACAGAGAGTTTACTGGGGTTTAATGAGGAGAAATACTCCAATCACATGATGATACACACACACACACACACACACACACACACACACGCTAATAATAATGTATTTTCTTGTATTATGTGCCCTCTCCATCGCTGTAATGATGTTTCTACTGTACAGACTGTATATTGTGTCCTCTCACCCTAAACTCAACCCTCACAGAAAAATCTTCACTTTTACATATGCAAAATACTTATTTCTGTGTCATATTTGTATTCCTCAGGTCACCAGGGTGTGTGTGTGTGTGTGTGTGTGTGTGTGTGTGTGTGTGTGTGTGTGTGTGTGTGTGTGTGTGTGTGTGTATTCGGGTTTAAGTATAAAAACATAAACACTCTTGTAGTCTACTGTACCTGCTGTCACTGTTATTACGCAGAGTTTTATCAATGACGGCTTGAGTGGATTTCATCTGTTTCAGACAGTGTGTGTGTGTGTGTGTGTGTGTGTGTGTGTGTGTGTGTGTGTGTGTGTGTGTGTGAGAGAGACAGAGTTTTATCTCTCAGATTAATGCAGCATCTGTAGGGCGGGTGTGTGTGTGTGTGTGTGTGTGTGTGTGTGTGTGTGTGTAATCTGAATTTCTGATTTGTTTTCATTCGCCGAGGCTGCAGCTTTATGGCTTCATATACGAGCATGAGTGAAAGCAGCACTAAAACACAAACTCAAGAGTTTCGCCTGCGTGTTTAGTGTGTTTGAGTATTTAGTGAGAGAGAAAGACACACACAGAGGATTGTGTGTGTGTGTGTGTGTGTGTGTGTGTTTGTGTGTGTGTGTGTGTGAAGATTAGAGGGTTTTAACATCTTTAAAGATCTTTATATAATGAAGAAACAAAACACAAACAGCATCCTCAGATTGAGTCTCAGCCTTATGCTTCAGAAGTGTGTGTGTGTGTGTGTGTGTGTGTGTGTGTGTGTGTGTGTGTGTGTGTGTGTGTGTGTGTGTGTGTGTGTGTGTGTGTTTTCTAAAAACAATAATACACAACAGGTCAAATATGGGCAAACATAACCGCTGGGTTAAAACGCATCATTAAAAATAATGAATAATAATTTTAATCTTTAATAATAACGAAACTGGGTGACGCAGTGGCGCAGTAGGTAGTGCGGTCGCCTTACAGCAAGAAGGTTGCTGGTTCGAGTCCCGGCTGGGTCAGTTGATGTTTCTGTGTGGAGTTTGCATGTTCTCTCGTGTTGGCGTGGGTTTCCTCCGGGTGCTGCGGTTTCCCCCACAGTCCAAACACATGCGCTATAGGGGAATTGGGTAGGCTAAATTGTCCGTAGTGTATGAGTATGAATGAGTGTGTGTGGATGTTTCCCATGCAGAGATGGGTTGCAGCTGGAAGGGCATCGGCTGCATAAAAACGTGCTGGATAAGTTGGCGGTTCGTTCCACTGTGGCGAGCCCTGATTAATAAAAAGAGACTAAGCCGAAAAGAAAATAAATGAATGAATGAATAATGAAACTGTAATTCAAAAAATTAACCCAATGTTGGGTTTGTCCATATTTGACCCAATATTGGGTTACTTACAGCATGCTTTTATACATGCTTATTGTTTTTGTAGAGCAATGTTTGTTGAATTTTGCCTCCAAATATATTTGGTCGGTTCATGATCATTGAAAATGATATTATTTCATATTTATTTTCATGACGGAAAATAAAAAATGATAATATAAATTATTTGGGGCATCACGGTGGCGCAGTGGGTAGCACAATCACCTCACAGCAAGAAGGTCGCTGGTTTGAGTCTCGGCTGGGTCAGTTGGTGTTTCTGTGTGGAGTTTGCATGTTCTCCCGTGTTGGTGTGGGTTTCCTCCGGGTGCTCCGGTTTCCCCCACAGTCCAAACACACGCGCTATAGGGGAATTGATCAACTAAACTGGCCGTAGTGTATGAGTGTGTGTGTGAATGAGTGTGTATAGATGTTTCCCAGTACTGGGTTGCAGCTGGAAGGGCATCCTCTGTGTAAAACATGCTGGAATAGTTGGCGGTTCATTCCGCTGTGGCGACCCCTGATTAATAAAGGGACTAAGCTGAAAAGAAAATGAATGAATGAATGAATAAATAATTTGATTAGGCAAGTCATTGTATAACAGTGGTTTGTTCTGGAGACAATCCAAAACTAATATTGCTGAAGGGGGCTAATAATATTGACATTAAAATGGTTTTAAAACAATTAAAAACTGCTTTTATTCTAGCTGAAATAAAACAAATAAGACTTTCTCCAGAAAAAAAAAAATATTAGAGGAAATACTGTGAGAAAATCCTGAATCAACATCATTTGGGGAATATTAGAAAAGGGGAAAAGATTCTTAGGACGGCGAATAATCTTGACTTCAACTGTATGCATAGTACACACACACACGCACACACACGCACACACACGCACGCGCACGCACGCACGCACACACACACACACAAAAATTATGTAAATACAAACTTTTATTTTGGATCATGGTCACAGTTTTTTACAGACGCTAGGACACATTTCTCAATACTCAGGTGACTTTTGCCGAACTCTTGACATACAGCAGTCTCTGTGGGCTAAACTGAGGATCAGTGGTGGAAAGAGTACTGAAAAATCATACACCAGTAAAAGTACCTTTACTTGCCTAAAAATGTAGTGCGAGTAGAGTAAAAGTATCTGCTGTAAATATTACTCAAAGTGTGAGTAAAGAGTTGCCCTTTTAAAAGTACTCAAGAGTAGTGAGTATTATGCTGTATAAAGCTGATGTGTTTACATGTAATTTGTGCATGTGTGTGTAAACGTAACATTCTGTAGTGCATCTAGTTATTGTCCAGCAAACACAACATCATTAGACATTAATATTAGGTTAGATTTAGGTTGTAATGTCAGGTGACTAAAATTAATTGTCAAGCCAGCATCTAAGGGGCAACGTTATTTTGATGTCCAATAATGACGTCAAATGATGTTGATATTTGGTTGAGTTTAGGTTGTTAGAAAGTGACCAAAATCTAGCGTCGAGCCAATATCTTAAACCAACGTCATATATGATGTCAAATACTGACATTTATTCATCAGGTACGGCAACCAAAATCCAACATCTGATAGATGTCATAGGGGTAACATTCACACAATGTGAAGCTGTAACATCATTAGATGTTGATATTTGGTTGGTTTTAGGTTGGACATTGGCCTGACGTTGAGTTCTGACGTCAACCCAATTTTCATTTACAAACAAAATGCAAAGTCCTCATGACGTTAGAGTTCAACGTCAGTCAGACGTCATGTTGATGTCTTGTGCCTGCTGGGTGTTTAAGGCCATTTCAGTCATCATACAGTAAACATCCGTCATCTTCTCATCAGTGACCTGCATCTACACAGTCTCTGGGTCAATGCGTGTAAAGATTTTGAACATCTTCATGGACACTTTTAATACTTCCAAACAGTTTGCTGCAATTATAAAGTGCACACGTCTTGATGTAGTTCATTATGATGTGATTTACCTTCTACGGTATGTGTGATTTGACTGGACAGGAATATCAGGACTGATCCCTATGGACAAGAAAAATAAAGTAGTTACTGTAGGTTGAAGGAAAGTAGTGGAGTAAAAGTACAGATACTGCACTAAACATGTACTCAAGGGAAGGTTAAAGTATAAAACTACTCAGTAAACTACAATTCCTGAGAAAAACTACTCAATTACAGTCATTTGAGTATTTGTAATGAGTTACTTTACACCTCTGCTGAGGATCAGTGATCATTGTTTTGTCACAAAAAGCATTCAGTGACTACATCTGTCAAACTTCATCAATTCTGTTCTCACTCAGACACAACAACTGCCAAACATCTCTGTACATACAGGACATTTAGCACGTGCTTACATACTGTTCTCAGAACTGTTCAACTTCTGTTCAAAACAATAACATCATGCAAAACTGAAGAAGACAGCAACATTCAACAGCAAAATTTGACATATTTCACATCTAAAAATGCAGTTTAACCAGCCAGATTAGCGTCACTATTGTATCTGTGTCAGCGGATGGTGTGTAGACAAACTCTTGTATTTTGGAATTACTTTCAACAATAAATAAAGGACATCAAATATTGAGGAATTCTGCATCATGTCTGATTCACTGCAGTAATATATTGCAGTTATAAACAGAGATGTGTCCTTGTTTTACACAAGAAAACAAAGCTGCATGTTGGTAGTGTTTTAGCTCATTGTTTTGTAGGTGATAAAGTGTGTTTGTGGGCTGTCGACCTTTGCTAGAGTTTATTTGAGACCTGAACAAAGTGTTGTGGTAGCTGCAGTGCATTTTAAATGTGAAATGAGCTGCTTTGCCAAGCTGAAAGTCGATTATAGGAGAAATGTGTGAAGAGTTTTGCAAAAGAGACCTTGAGAAATGAGACGTATTGAGAAATGTGTCCTAGCGTCTGTAAAAACTGTAATAATATCAGGTAAATACAGCAGTCTATGACCAAAAGTGTCTACGGTATCCCTGTCTGAGGTTGCTGAGTCAGATCCTCTCCATCTGTGCTTGTGTGTCTCATGCTGTGTGTGTGTGTGTGTGTGTGCACGCGTGTGTGTGTTTATGATAATGCATGACATTGTGCAGTGTCAGTAACACACACGCACACATAGCATGAGACATGCAAGCACAGAAACACACACACACAGTCAGCATCAGCACTGCTGTATCAGTATCACACACACTCCTGTGGTTGTCAAACTCATTTTAACATCTCAGTAAAACACAAAAACTGAGGAAATACTCAAACACACACACACACACACACACACACAACTAGCAGGAGCAGCTTCAGGTTTGTTTTCCCAACAGTTTCAAAGCAGAAATGCAGATTTAATTGAAGGAAAGTCTGAATGAGAAACAAACATGATCTGATCAGTTTAATGCTGTTCACATGACACAAACTCACATACACACACACACACACACAAACACACACACACAGGAAGTGCAGCAGTGACTTCCTGTCAGCAGAAGAGTGAAGAGTGACGGCAGGACAGAGGAGAAACAGAAGATCTTCACTCACAGACGCTGGTAAGACCATCTTCACACACACACACACACACACACATCAGGGAAACATCTGACTTTACTGGACAAATACTGTAGAAAAGATGTTTGTGCAGATACTCTACAAATCATCTGAAAGACTGAAGAAATTACTTTAACACGCAGAATTTACTTTAACACGCAGTAAAAAGTATTAGCCCTACTTTTAAATTTTAATTATAATTAAGCACAACAGTTTATAATTTTCAACACATTTTTAAGCATAACAGTTTAATCACTGATCTCTTTAGTCTCTGCCATGATGACAGCACATAATATTTTGCTAATTATTCTGCAAGATGCAAGTATTCAGCTTAAAGCGACATTTAAAGAATTAGCTATAGGTTAATTAGGCAAGTCATTAGACTATTTTTCTAATACTATTGAACATTTTTATTTTATTCAAGTCAAACTACAAGAATTAAGAGTTTCTCTAGGAGGAAAATATAATGGGAAATACTGTGAAAGTGTCCTTTCTCTGATAAACATCACTTTGGAAACATTTGCAAAAGAATTTATATTTAACAGGAGCAGGAATAATTAGGTTTTAAACAGCAAATTTCACTGTTAATTAGATATTCAGATAAGTGCAACTTTAATTTCAACCATGAATTTGTTTAAAGATACACTCACCGGCCATTTTATTAGGTACACATGTACAGCTGCTCGTTAACGCAAATTTCTAATCAGCCAATCACAGGGCAGCAGCTCACTGCATTTAGGCATGGTCAAGACGATCTGCTGCAGGTCAAACTGAGCATCAGAATGGGGAAGAAAGGGGATTTAAGTGACTTTGAACGTGGCATGGTTGTTGGTGCCAGACGGGCTGCTCTGAGTATTTCAGAAACTGCTGATCTACTGGGATTTTCACGCACAACCATCTCTAGGGTTTACAGAGAATGGTCCGACAAAGAGGAAATATCCAGTGAGCGGCAGTTCTGTGGGCGCAAATGCCTTGTTGATGCCAGAGGTCAGAGGAGAATGGCCAGACTGGTTCCAGCTGATAGAAAGGCAACAGTAACTCAAATAAGCACTCGTTACAACCGAGGTCTGCAGAAGAGCATCTCTGAACACACAACACGTCCAACCTTGAGGCGGATGGGCTACAGCAGCAGAAGACCACACCGGGTGCCGCTCCTGTCAGCTAAGAACAGGAAACTGAGGCTACAATTCACACAGGCTCACCAAAACTGGACAAGAGAAGATTGGAGAAACGTTGCCTGGTCTGATGAGTCTCCATTTCTGCTGCCACATTCGGATGCTCGGCTCAGAATTTGGCCAACATGAAAGCATGGATCATCCTGCCTTGTATCAGCGGTTCAGGCTGGTGGTGGTGGTGTAATGGTGTGGGGGAGATTTTCTTGGCACACTTTGGGTCCATTAGTACCAATTGAGCATGGTGTCAACGCCACAGCCTACCTGAGTATTGCTGCTGACCATGTCCATCCCTTTATGAGCACAGTGTCTCCATCTTCTGATGGCTACTTCCAGCAGGATAACGCACCATGTCATAAAGCGCCAATCATCTCAGACTGGTTTCTCGAACATGACGATGAGTTCACTGTACTCAAATGGCCTCCACAGCCAGCAGAGCTCAATCCAATAGAGCAGCTTTGGGATGTCCAACCTGGTACTAGTAAGGTGTACCTAATAAAGTGGCCGCTGAGTGTATATTGCAGATCAGAAAACACACACACAGAAAATAGTCGCATATGCATGTGTTCTTTCCTCCAAAAAATCATTGCTACTTGCTGTGTTTTTCCTGTTACTTTTTTGTTTTTATTTTCTTTGCTAAAACTGTAAAACATTATTCATTTTAAACATCATTGCCAAGTAAATCCTGACTAAATGCTTGTCTTTTTGCATTGAGTGTAAATATATAGTGCAGAAGAAATTATATGTGAATTTTGGGTTATAAATAATATGATGAAAAGTAAATATTATGTCATTTATTAAGTATATATTAATTTATTATCATATATAAAATATATTTCTCTAATACAGTTTATCATATAATCAACCATATTGATGATGTATGACAAAAATGCCATTTTTTTTTAAATATGAAATCTAGAATATTACAGGAAAAATGTAAATATTAAATATTATTTCTGTGAATAATATTCAACATAACATATTAACAATATACAATGCAATACTTTCTCCATTCACATTTGTACACAGCACCTTATAACCTGTATATTTACAACAAATCTGTACATACAATTCAACATCCAGACTTTCTTTTGGACTAACTGCATCTCTGTTTAATGTTTATCGCCTTTTTTTTCTTTTCTCATATATAATTCTGTGTTGTCACTTTATGTACACTGGAAGCTTCTGTTGCCAAAACAAATTCCTTGTGTGTGTGAAGCACACTTGGCAATAAAACTGATTCTGATAAATAAACAGTATAAATATACCAACTTATTTGTGATATTATTTATTGTATAATATTTATATATTATATTATTTATATATTATTTTTTATATAATTTTAAAATATATATATACCGCTTTTTAGATTTACAGTAGAATTACCTTATTTTTATATGCATTGATATGCTTTTGTGCATGTGTGTGTGTGAATGTGGGTGCATGCATGTTTGTCTATGTGTGTGCATCTATATATGTGTGCTTGTGTGTGTGTCTATGTATGTATATGTTTGTGTGTGCTGTATGGTAATGTATGTGTGTTTGTATTTATGTGTGTGTGCGTGTGTGTCTGTATGTGCATGTTTGTGTGTGTGTGTGTGTGCTTGTGTGTGTCTGTGTATGTATATATGTATGCGTGTGTGCGCACTTGTGTGTGTATGTGTCTGTGTGTGTGGTATGCTGCTTGTGTGTGCAGGTATGCTGGTGATCAGGTGTGCTCTGGTTTTTCTGTGTGTGTCTCTGGTCGGTTGTGAGATCAGACGTCTGACCGATCAGTGGATAACCTGGAAATCACAACACAACAAGACCTACAGAAACACAGTGAGTACACACACACACATCGAAACACACACACAAACAGATGTACATCAATACACTAGCACACACATTCACACAGCGACACACTTACAAAGAGACACACATGCACAAACACGCATACACATACACAGAACCATACAGACTGACACATGCACGGCGACACACACACATTCATACACTGACACACACCTAAACACAAACACATATACAGACGTGATTAATCTGTCTGCTGTTTGCCCCACTGATCTGGAATCAGCAGAATGAGGTGTGTGTGTGGACACCTGTCGCTCCAGCTGATCCCTTCACTCCTCTTCACCTCTGCTTCCCCATTAAAGCATCATCATGATCAGTTAAATCCAGGAATGAACAGAATCACTCCTCAAACACAGACACAATCAGCTCGAGTGCTGCTGTTCGATGATTAAATACAGCGCAGACACTGATTGGTCTGTTTTAATCTGTTCTGGGAACTGTGAGCATCACATTCAGCCAGCTGGTGTGTGTGTTGGACTAAAAACACACAGACCTGTCACGTCTAGCGCACAGGAAAACACACACACACAGAGCGACCAATTGCAGATCGGTATTAATCAGAATATAGACAGAATAACAGTGTAAAGTTTGGTGTGTGTGATCAGAATATAGACAGAATAACAGTGTAAAGTTTGGTGTGTGTAAATAAAATAAGTCTCTGTGTGTGTGTCTATATCTGTTAATGTGTGTGTATATCTGTGTGTGTGTGTGTGTGTGTGTGTGTGTGTGTGTGTGTGTGTGTGTGTGTGTGTGTGTGTTTGCAGAGAGAGGAGCGTCTCAGGAAGGGTGTGTGGGAGCAGAATCTGCAGGATATTCTCCTCCATAATGAAGCGGCGTCCGTCGGTCTGCACTCATACACACTGGGCCTGAACCAGCTCAGCGATATGGTACTGACACACTGATATCAGCGCAGATGGTTTTTATTTCCTAGTGGGGACTTAAAGCTGAATCCGCACAGACTCATGGGGACTTGTGTCACTGTGGGGACCAAAATATTTAGAAAATGTAAAAATGCAGAGTATTTGATATAAGGGTTGGGTTTAGGGGTAGGGGAGGGAATAAACAGAATATTACAAACATCATTATGTCTATGTGAAGTCCCCATAAAGACAGCTGTACAAGTGTGTGTGTGTGTGTGTGTGTGTGTGTGTGTGTGTGTGTGTGTGTGTGTGTGTGTGTGTGTGTGTGTTCAGACTGCAGATGAAGTCAATGATATGAACGGTTTACTGGAGGAGGATTTCCCTGATGTGAACGCCACCTTCAGTCCTCCGTCACTGCAGACGCTTCCACAGACAGTCAACTGGACGGAGCACGGGATGGTCAGTCCTGTGCAAAACCAGGTGTGTGTGTGTGATGATAGAAGTGTAATGTGCATGTGTGTGTGTGGGTGTGCTTATAGACATGTAATGTGCATGTGTGTGTGTGCTTATAGACATGTAATGTGCATGTGTGTGTGTGTGTGTAGGGCCCGTGTGGCTCCTGCTGGGCGTTCAGTGCTGTGGGTTCTCTGGAGGCTCAGATGAAGCGCAGGACCACCGCTCTGGTTCCTCTGAGCGTTCAGAACTTGCTGGACTGCAGTGTGAGTTTGGGGAACCGCGGATGCAGAGGAGGATTCCTGAGCAGAGCCTTCCTCTACGTCATACAGAACCACGGCATCGACTCCAACACATTCTACCCCTATGAGCACAAGGTACACTACAACACACACACACACACACACACACACACACACACACACACACACACACACACACACACACACACACACACACACACACACACACCAATACAGAGTCTGTATTACAGATACACTGATACAAGCTACAGATATGAATTAGAGCTGAATACAGGCTTCTGTATTAGTAAATGAATGTAAGAAACTGCGACCCCTGGGGGATCATGAGGGAACTGCAGAGAGTAGGATATAGGGATAGTTCACACAAAAATAAAAATTCTGTCATCATTTACTAATTTCTTTCTTCTGTTTAACACAAAAGAAGATATTTTGAAGAATGTTGGAAACCTGTAACCATTGACTACCATAGTATTTGTTTTTCTGCTATGGTAGTCAATGTTTACAAGTTTTCAGCATTCTTCACAATATCTTCTTTTGTGTTCAACAGAAGAAAGAAACTCATAAAGGTTTGGAACAAGTGAGTGGTAAGTACATAGTGATTACATCTTTATTTTCGAGTGAGCTGTCCCTTTAACATTTATTCATTCATTTTCCTTCGGCTTAGTCCCTTTATTCATCAGGGGTTGCCTCAGAGGAATGAACCGCCAACTATTCCAGCATGTTTTACACAGCAGATGCCCTTCCAGCCACAACCCATCACTGGGAAACACCCATACACACTCATTCACACACACTCATACACTAGTGCCAGTTTAGTTGATCAGTTCCCCTATAGCGCATGTGTTTGGACTGTTGGGAAAACCAGAGCACCCAGAGGAAACCCACACCAACACAGGGAGAACATGCAAACTCCACACAGAAACACCGACTGACCCAGCTGAGGCTCAAACCAGAGACCTTTTTGCTGTGAGGCAACAGTGCTAACCACTGAGCTACTGTGTTAATATATATTTTAAATGCATATAATTTTAGAATAAATTGATCAAATAAAACACAATTTAAAGTGTATTTCACATGTAATGTATATAATGATGTTGCTGTAACGCTGTTTTGATGTTGCTGTAACGTGATGTTGCACTATTGTTGCTGTAACAGTTTTTATTTTCATTAACAGTTTTTATCGTTTTCATGATGTTGCAATAATGTTGCTGTAACGTTGCGGTGGTGTTTGCAGGAGGGTGTGTGCAGATACTCAGTGTCGGGAAGAGCTGGATACTGCTCCGGCTTCAGGATTGTTCCTCGTCACAATGAAGCAGCGCTGCAGAACGCTGTCGCTAACATCGGGCCTGTGTCTGTCGGCATCAACGCAAAACTATTGTCCTTCCACAGATACAGAAGCGGTGAGAAAACACACACACAATCACACACACTCACACAGAGGACTGAGCTAAAGTTGTATGAGTGTGTCCGTGTTTAGGCATCTACAATGACCCGAAGTGCAGCTCGGCTCTGATCAATCATGCGGTTCTGGTGGTCGGTTACGGCTCAGAGAATGGACACGATTACTGGCTGGTGAAAAACAGGTTACTGTCACTTCACACTAAATACACAGATATTACTGCAGTTTAATATATATTTATATATGCACTTCATACACAAAAATAACCCAAAATGCTTTAAAAGAATCATAAAATAATAAAAACAGATTCAAAATGTAATGTACAGCCAAACATCTAAATCTATATATACATTTACAGACTTGGCAAAAAATTCCAGTTTCTCTGGATGTTCAGTGTATAGTTTATATTTTCATTTTTGGGTGAACTGTCCTTTTAATATACACTACCTGACTGAAGTCTTGTGGTGGATCTCAGTTGTAAGAGCAACACATAATAACTCGACTTCTAGTTGATCATAAAGTGTCAGAAGGTGGATTTCTCTGATGAATCATCTGTTGATCTGCATCAATCATCACCAATACTGCAGAAGACCTACTGGAACCAACATGGAGCCAAGATTCACAGAGAAATCAGTCAAGTTCGGTGAGGGAAACATCATGGTTTGGGGTTCATTCAGTATGGGGGCGTGCGAGAGATCTGCAGAGTGGATGATCAACATCAACAGCCTGAGGGATCAAGACATTTGTGCTGCCCATTACATTACAAACCACAGGAGAGGGACAATTCTCCAGCAGGATAGCGCTCCTTCTCATACTTCAGCCTCCACATCAAAGCTCCTGACAGCAGAGAAGCTCAAGGTGCTCCAGGATTGGCCAGCCCAGTCACCAGACATAAACATTATTGAGTTAAGATGAAGGAGGAGGTGTTGAAGATGAACACAAAGACTCTTGATGAAGCTCTGGGAGTCCTTTCAGGACCTTTCTTCTGCCATTCCAGATGACTTTATTAATGCGTGATTTGAGTCATTCAGAGATGTATGATGCAGTCCTCCAAGCTCATGATGGAGTCAGACACAATATTCATTCTGTTTCCACTGCAGCATGACTTTATATTCTATACTGGACATTATTGAAGGTTCAGTGATGAGACTTTAGTCTAAGCAGAGTCAGACCGCACTGTCCTAATGAAATCATTCAACATCAAGACATGATCAGATTTTATTGAGCTCAAATAAGCAAAATCTAGAGGCCTTTGCCTTTCATAGAGACACTTCTGATACCAAATCATCAACTAGAAGACCAGTTATTATTTGCTATTACTTGCCTCAACACACCAGCAAGGGTGTTTTTAGCAAGCTTAGTAAGAGCTTGATTAGCTAGCCCAGGTGTGTCTGGTTGGGGTTGGAACTAAACATTTGCAGGACACCGGCCCTCCAGGACTGAGTTTGGGCACCTCTGATATATATAATCATGCTGTAAGTGCTAGCAGTTCAGTTTGAGCTCTGGCGACCTCTAGTGTTGATTATGAGAAATTACTATTAATGATTTTCTGTAATTGATTGTTCTCTCTCTCTCTCTGTGTGTGTGTGTGTGTGTGTGTGTGTGTGTGTGTGTGTGTGTGTGTGTGTGTGTGTATGTCTGTGTGTGTGTGTGTGTGTGTGTGTGTGTGTGTGTGTGTGTGTGTGTGTGTGTGTGTGTGTGTGTGTGTGTGTGTGTGTGTGTCAGCTGGGGAACAGCGTGGGGTGAAAACGGCTTTATCCGGATGGCAAGAAACAAAAACATGTGTGGAATATCCAACTTTGGCATTTATCCCACCATCTGATCTGATCTGATCCTGAATAACACATCCTCAGAGTCTGGAACATCTTACTGTATATTCATTTAACAGCCTTTGCAATGCTTTTAAACGGTTTGCTTGTCAGAATCCCTTCAGTATTTGTAGCGCAGTGGGTGGAGCATTCAGATTCTGCACTGTAAACAATATCAGTTCATGCTATTTAGTGTTTATCTGCGGTGGTGATCTGCATTATGGGATGTTGATCTCTGCTCTGTCCACTTCTGATGGTGAAAATTCAACTCTACAGTTTAACAAAGTGACTTTTATTGATATTTTAGTGGTTTTAAATAATATAAGAAATAATATCTAGAGGAATAAGAGTCTAAAATAACAGAGAATGTGCTGCAGGTTATTACAAGGTGTTTGTAGTGTAATATACAACACCAACACACACACAATACAGCACTGCACACTATTACACACTATGCAGGAAACACACTTTTGACACAGATTTTAAGGTTAAAAGTTGCTGGAGGACAGATCAACATCCCATAATGAGATTCAGAAGCAGAAATAAATGAGATAAGAATAAGAACTGCTCATATATGGATATTCTATACAGTGATTGGACGAGATTGTTGATGATGTCATTATATTATATTCTTGAACTAATTTAAACACTCAAATGAAAGATTCTGTTGTTTGTGCTGGGCTTACAGATTCAAAATGTCTGTTTTTAGCCTAAATAAATGCTCATTTAAATTAGAAACACGTCGAGTGGATTGAATGTGTTGTGTTGTGTTGTGTTGTGTTGTGTTGTGTTGTGTTGTGTGTCTGTCGACGGCTGTGAGAGTAAATGAAGCTCAGAATAATAATGAGCAGCATGGCTTTTATTGAGTGTGTTCAAAAATACCACATGCCTTTCTGAATAAAGATCTACATGTACTGCAGCAGCTCTGTGTGCGTGTGTGTGTGCGCGTTTAACAGCGATACAGTCATGGAGACACACACCATCATCATCATCATCATCATCATTCTCTCTCAATACTGATGAGAGGGATGGAGTGCTCTGTAGTGTGTGTGTGATTGTGTGTGTGTGTTTGTTTTTCCATATTTGTGTGTGTGTCATTGTGTGTGTGTGTTTGTTTTTCCATATTTGTGTGTGTGTGTGTGTGTTTGTTTTTCCATATTTGTGTGTGTGTGATTGTGTGTGTGTGTTTGTTTTTCCATATGTGTGTGTGTGTGTGTGTGTGTGTGTGTGTGTGTGTGTGTTTGTTTTTCCATATTTGTGTGTGCATCACATGTGTTCTGGGTGATTCTGGAGACAGTTGATGAACTCCTTCACCGGCCGACCCTCAAAGCAGATCTGATAAACGGAGACAAACAGCGGAAACCTGCATACACACACACACACACACACACACACACACTGATTTATGAGCCGTTTTCTTCATGGAGACCACAACAAATAAACATACAAGGTCAAATATGTACTGGTATTCCTATACACACGCACACACAAATGCACACACACACATGCGCAAACACACACACACACACACACACATATATACACACTCACATTCACATTCAAACACTCTCCAACAAACACATACAAGTGCTTGCTCTCTCACTCAGTCACACAAACACGTTCACTCTCTCTCTCTCACACACACAC
>LR812537.1:342839-392839 GCA_903798195.1 Danio kyathit
GGTTGTGGATGGGTATTCCAGCATGACAATGACCCAAAACACACAGCCAAGGCAACAATACAGTAACTCTAACTCTTTTCCTGCCAGCATGTTTGGTGATTTTCTAGCCTGATCTCACGAGGAAACGTAAGTATTTTACGTTTTGTCAGTTTAGTGGCTAATTCGTACGAATTCGTACGAGTTCAGTCGTACGAAAATGTACGATTTTAAAAAGGAGGCGTGGCACCTAACCCCACCCCTAACCCCAACCGTCATTGGGTGATGGGCAAATCGTACTAATTTGTACGAATTAGATCGTATGAATTCATACGAATTAGCCACTAATCAAAAAGTTACGAATTGGCCGTGAGATAGCGTTGGATTTTCACCTAAATCTGACAGCCCTCAGAATAGCTTTGGCAAGGATTATATGAGCATATCAAAATAAAGAAGCAACCCTCAGCTTTCAAACAAAAAAGCATTGTATTCTATATTCATGTAGAATAACTGTGTAAAACAAATGTCTAAGCTCAAGCTGATGGAGGAAGGTGGATTATTTAGCTGTGGCGAGTACTTTAACATTAGGGATAACGTCGTATAACTCTTATTTTTATCCACGATCTTAGTTTCTCTTTCTCCGATTTCACTCCCCGGAGCATGTGACATCCTCACTCAGAACATACTTTAGGGCTTCCCTTACTGTAATGTACCTAAAACACAGATTACCATAAAAACTCCTCAATGGCAGTGAAAGAGTTAAGATTCTGGAGTGGCCAAGCCAGTGTCCAGATCTTAATCCCATAGAAACCTGTAGAGTTACGAGAGGCCAAACTTTAAGCTTTAACACTTGAATGATTGGAGAGGATCTGGTAAGAGGAGTGGGACACAATCCTTCCTGAGATGCAAACCTGAGATGTATGAGTCCAGCATTCAGGAGTAGGGTACAGCTATATAACCGTTATTTACAGTGTAACCATTAAATGACTGATTAAACTGCTAATATGAAGGATTGCTCTGCCAGTTTATCTGTTCTTCACCTCTGACCTACTTAACTCTCTGATTATAATCCAAATACATGTGCAGTGATTTCATGTTTGATGTTTTAGTATCCTGTCATAAACCCACTTATTAGTTAAATAATTATTAACATGATAATCAACACCTAAAGCTGCTTTACATGGCTTTTATGTCACAATCTCAACACCTGATTTCATGGACTTTATGCAATAATTATAACATAACATATAACATAAATGTTACTTTTTTCTCCTCATAATGTCAACTTTTCATGCATGACACAATTATGAGCATTTTACAATTATGAATTTTCATCTCATTTCTGCTTTTTAATGTCATGAATGTGACCCTCTGTGTCTTTCTATGGCATCTTGTGACTGAATACTCCTACTACTACTACTAATAATATTTATTTCAGCTTCAGTTTTTCTTTTTTTTACTTTTAATTAAAGATTTAGTAAATTAGTATAGCTCAGATCAATGTTTTGTGTTTATTTGCTTTAAAAAAATCAACATTTGTTACATAATTCATTTCATTCATTCATTTCCGGGGCCGGGTCACAGGGGCAGCAGTCTCAGGAGAGAACCCCAGACTTCCCTCTCCCCATGACACTTCCTCCAGCTCTTCCGGGTTGGATCCCGAGGCGTTCCCAGGCTAGCCAAGAGACATAGTCCTTCCAGATGTGTCTTCCCTGAGGCCTCCTCCCAGTGGGACATGCCTGGAACACCTCCCTAGGAAGGCATCCAGGAGGCATCCCAAACAGATGCCCGAGCCACCTCAGCTGACTTCTCTGGATGTGGAGGAGCAGCGGCTCTACTCAGAGCTCCTCCCGGGTGTCAGAGCTCCTCATCCTATCTATAAGGGAGCGCCCTGCCACCCTGTGAAGGAAACTCATTTCGGCTGCTTGTATCTGAGATCTTGTCCTTTCAGTCGTGACCCAAAAGCTCATGACCATAGGTGAGAGTAGGAGTGTAGATTGAACAATAAATCGAGAGCTCCTTCTTTACCACAACAGATCAATACATTGACCGCATTACTGCTGCACCGATCCGCCTGTCAATCTCACACTTCATCCTTCCCTCACTCGTAAACAAAACCCCAAGATACCTGAACTCCTCCACCTGGGGTAAGGACTTTCCTCCAACCTGGAGATGGCAAAACCCCCTTTTTCCAGCGGAGCACCATGGCATTGGACTTGGAGGTGCTGATTGTCATCCCAGCCGCGTCACACTCGGCAGCAGACCGCCCCAGTGCATGCTGAAGGTCCATGTTCGATGAAGCCAACAGAACAACATCGTCTGTGAATAACAGAGATGAGATGCTGTGGTCCCCAAACCGGACCCCCTCCAGCCCAAGGCTGCACTTTGAAATTCGCACGATGATAAGGAGTCGGTTCAAGCAGGAGTGTTACAAAATGATGTCATGAATTTGGATTTCTTCCTCACTATTGCGTCTTTCTGTGACCTTTTCCTGAACTTTCTACTTGTTTAAATGTCATGAATTCTGACCGTCTACGCCATCTTGCAACTCAATATGGTAATTTAATTATGAGTGTGTTGTGTAGTGTTGTTGTGATGTGATGTGATGTGTCGTGTTGAGGTTTAGTGTTGTGTGTGTGTTGATGTGAGTTCTGCGTTGCGTTCTGTTCTGTGTTGTTGTGTCGTGTGTGATTTGTTGTGTTAGGGTTTAGGGTTAGTGTTGTGTTGTGTGTGTGTGTGTTTTGTTTTGTTGTGATGTGTTGTGTTGACGCAGTGGCGCAGTGGGTAGCACGTTCGCCTCACAGCAAGAAGGTCGCTTGTTCGAACCTCGTCTGGGTCAGTTGGCGTTTCTGTGTGGAGTTTGCATGTTCTCCCCGTGTTGGTGTGGGTTTCCTCCGGGTGCTCCGGTTTCCCCCACAGTCCAAACACATGCGCTATAGGGGAACTGGGTAGGCTAAATTGACTGTAGTGTATGAGTGTGTGAATGAGTGTGTATGGGTGTTTCCCAGTGATAAGTTGCGGCTGGAAGGGCATCCGCTGTGTAAAACATATGCTGGATAAGTTGGCGGTTCATTCCACTGTGGCGACCCCAGATTAATAAAGGGACTAAGCTGAAAAGAAAATGAATGAATGAATGTTGTGTTGTTATGTTGTGTTGTGCTCTGATATGTTAAGGTTTAGGGTTATTGTATTGTATTGACGTGTTGTGTTGTGTGTGTTGTTTTGTTGTTATGTGTTAAGTTGTTGTAATGTGTTGTGTTAGTGTTAAGATTATTGTTGTTTTGTTATGTTGTGATGTGTTTTGTTGTGTTATTGTGATATGGTGTGATGTGTTGAGGTTAGGGTTATTGTTGTTTTGTTTTGTTGTGACGTGTTGTTGTGTTGTGTATTTGTTGTGCTGTCTGTGTTGTGTTATAATCCTGTATAATCCTGCAGCAGTGTGTTAAAGGTGACCTGATCAAAGTTCATGTGTTTGATCAGTGTGTGTCTGATAACAGCTCAGAGTGATGATGATGATGATGATGATGATATTAATAATGATGAAGACGCACCACAGTTTTGGGCAGCTTGTGTCCGGGCAGGTATTTGACGTTCTCGTGTTCGGTGTTGATGATCTCGGTGAGCTTGCGTCCGTCGATCATCTCCTCGTAAACCCACATCTTCACCAGCGGCTCGAAGCGGTTCGAAGACTTCACATTGTGACCCACGATCTTAGCGATGGCCGAACCCCTGAACACACACAACACACACATTAACCACAGACACACATATCCTCTACAGCAGGGGTGCTCAACCCTGTTCCTGGAGATCTGCCTTCCTGCAACCTTTGATCAAACACAAATAAACCTGAAGGAGAGCAGGGCTGCAGCTGAACTCGGCAGATGTCCAGGAGCGGGGGTGGACACCTCTACTCTACAGGTACTGCAGATCTGAATGAGCGAGACACTGAGAACAGATCAGTGATAAACTCTACAAAACACAGGAGCAACAGTGAAGCGACAGTGTTTCTGCAGATCTGATTAAATCCAGCACAGGAGCATAAAGAACTAAAGCATCATGTTTGTCATGTCTCAATTTCCTTTAGTGTTTTTATATGATTATTGTCAGGAATCATCTCAATATTATTCAACTTGTTATTAGGATTGTTTTCTAGACTATATCATTATCACTGTCTGGAATAATGTCAGCATTTTGATTTGAAGTTTTTTATGTAATAATAATAATAATAATAATATAATGTGATTTAAATCAAACAATAAACACTTAAATCAATGTATTAATTCATCAATTAAATCAAAGTTTAACATAACGCCGCATCACATAGCCTATACAACACTTAACGGTAGTTTGCATTCATTTTGTTCCACTTTTCACACCATAATTATGACTTTTAGCATAATTCTTGAATTTTAATATCTTGGTTATGTCTTTAGAGCAGTGTGTGTTCAACATTAATAAGTTTCACTTTAAGACATAAAGGTGGCATTCTTATAAATCACCCGGTAAATGATGAATATGTGCATCGTGTTCAAACTTGAAGGTGAGCGCAAACACACGAACACACGCGAGACCGACGCGCTGAAAACGAAACTCGTCGCGCGTCGCGTCTGTTGCGTCGCGTTCAGCGTTTGACTGCAAGCAGCTGCTATAACGCGCGTATAGCTGATGTTAAAGACGGACAGACACTGAACTCACCAGTTCCCAGAGCCAATAATGCACACTTTCTTTCCAGGCATCGCGTGTGTGTTTGTGTGCGTGTGTTGTCTGATGATCAGCCAGTGAAAGAGTGAAGTTTAACTTCCTGACACACCCGACATACAGGAGAGAGAGAGAGAGAGAGAGAGAGAGAGAGAGAGAGAGAGAGAGAGAGAGAGAGAGAGAGAGAGAGAGAGAGAGATCTAGATTATTATAAATGAATCATTGTAAATATACTGATTATTATTATTATTATTTATATTTTTATCCATTAATGTTGATTGTTAAATGTACAGTTTATTCTGATTTATTTATTTATTATTATAATTTTTTATTTGTATTTTTATTTCATAATAATAATAATAATAACGAAATAATAATAATAATAAAATTATATTAATAATAAAATAATAATAATAATAATAACAACAAAATAATAATAATAATAATAATAATAATAATGACAAAATAATAATACTAATAATTTTAAATAATAATAATAAAACAAAATAATATTAATAATAGTAAAATAATAATAATAGTAATAATATAATAATAACATAATAATATTAATAATAATAATAATAATAACAACAAATTAATAATAATATTAATAATAATAAAAACAAAATAAAAATACTAATAATTTAAAATAATAATAATAATATTAATAAATTAATAATAATAATAACACAATAAATAATAACTCAATAATAATAACAATAATAACAAAATAGTAATACTAATAATTTTAAATTATAATAATAACTAATTAATAATAATAATAATAACAAAACAATAATAATAATAATAATAATAATAAGAAGAAGAAGAAGAAGAAGAAGAAGAAGAAGAATATTAAGAATAATAACAAAATAATAATAATAATAATAATAATAATAATAATAATAATAATAATAATAATAATAATAATAATAATAATTCAGTCATTCATTTTCTTTTCGGCTTAGTCCTTTTATTAATCAGGCGTTGTCACAGCGAAATGAACCGCAAACTTATCCACCATATGTTTTACACAGCAGATACCCTTCCAGCTGCAACCCATCTCTGGGAAACACCCATACACACGCATTAACACACATATACTATGGACAATTTGGCATACCCAATTCCCCTATACCACATGTGTTTGTACTTGTGGGAGGAAACCGGAGCACCCAGAGGAAACACACGCCAACACGAGGAGAACATGCAAACTCCCTTATTATTAAGATTATTATTATTATTATTATTATTATACTATATATTATAATACTATACTACTATTTACTGTGTTTACTATGTTTTTTAAATATATATGTATGTTTTAATGTAAACTTTATAAATACTTATTTATATATATAAAATTATATAATTATTGAATTGAATTGAGAGAGACACATAGACAGCGATAGTGTGTGTAAACGTGAGAGAGAAAGGCACAGAGAGACATTTGAAAAAAAAAATTTAAACATTATAATCATTAGTGCATTAATGTGTAATAATAATAATCAATCAGAATCCTGGATTTTATCTGTTTCACAAAGACCACTTGCAGGTTATCACACACACATGCTCATCCTTTTCTGTCTTACTAAGGTCAACAGCTTCAGGACTTTTGTCTGGTTGTCGGGTTTTTATTGCATACTTACAAATAAAATAATTAATAAACATTTTCTTAGTAAATATTACATCAATGTTTTACCCAAAATATCAAATAAAGACTTTCACCTGTGTGTATATGTGCAAGAGAGAGAAAGAGTGTGTGAGAGTGTGTATGTGTGTGCGTATGTGCAAGACAGTATAAGAGTATGTGCAAAAGAGAAAGAATGTGTGTGTGTGTGTGTGTGTGTGATTGTGATTGTGTGTGTGTTTGAGAGAGAGAGTATGTGTGTGAGAAAGACTGTGTGTGTGTGTGTGTGTGTGTGTGTGTGTGTGTGTGTGTGTGTGTGTGTGTGTGTGTGTGTGTGTGTGTGTGTGTGTGTGTGTGTGTGTGTGTGTGTGTGTGTGTGTGTGTGTGTGTGTGTGTGTGTGCGCGTGTGTGCGTGTGTGTGTGTGTGTGTGTGCTGGGTTCAACAGGTCTGGATCTGTCTGTATTTCTGAATTCCTTCTTTAATTGTGTGTAATCATCTGTGTGTTCTCGTCCTGCAGTGTGTGCAACAGATTATGATGGATTTTCATGTTACGCCAAAATTAAATATGACTAATTCATTACTTAATTGTGCACGCTTTATAAGGACACATGTGATGGTTTTGGGTCCAGAATTAAATATTATGTACATTAGTAATAAATCCTCAATAACCGACATCCAAAAACAGATGAAAAAAGTGAATAACATCACAAAGAACAATATAATATATGGTAATATATGCAAATTACATACAGTATACGACATACAAGCTCATTCATTCATTTATTTATTTTCCTTCGGCTTATTTATCAGGGGTCGCCACAGCTAAATGACCCGCCAACTATTCCAGCATGTTTTACACAGCAGATGCCCTTCCAGCTGCAACCCAATACTGGGAAACACCCATACACACTCATTCACACACACACATACACACTCATACACTACGGCCAGTTTAGTTGATCAGTTCCCCTATAGCGTATGTGTTTGGACTGTGGGGGAAACCGGAGCACCCGGAGGAAACCCACACCAACACGGGGAGAACATGCAAACTCCACACAGAAACACACACTGACCCAGCCGAGACTCGAACCAGAGACCTTCTTGCTGTGAGGTCACAGTGCAACACCACTGAGCCACCATGCAAGCTCACATATATAAGCACATATAGACCATTCTAGCTATACAGTATTCTCAATGTGTTAGTAATTCCAATGGATGAACAAAACACATGAACACATTCTCAAACTATATTGCATATATGACATTTGACATTTGTGAAATCCAGACATGAACTCGTACTCAGATATGTAATTTGCATATATTTCCATAAATCAGATTTCTGTGAGAAACCAAATCACTAACTTTGACAGACAATGAGAAGCAGGAAGACAGAGAATAAAGGAAATAAATACCAACTAAAAGTCCATGAAAAACAAATCACAGCCCTGATATTATCCTCCCTTCCTGCAAGGCATGAGTTTGTGCCAAAAACAGTAAAAAGTAACTGGGGAAGTGGTTTTCAGTCCTCCTGGGGACCCACCGCTCTGTGCATTTACTAATAAATACCTAGAAGTTTCTAATTACATATAACAGCATTCTATTATATTTTGTATTGTGAAGGTCTAACAAATTAAAACTTGATGTAATTATTACACCCCCCAGTCCCAATAATGGTGCAGTCCAGCTGTCAAATCAGGTGAAGGTTTAGTTTTAGTTTACTGATTATTTTTAGTTTAAGAAAACAAATCATTTCAAATGTAGAGATTGCATTAAGTACTATAAAAAAGACAGAAAATAAATAAATAAATAAATAAATAAATAAATAAATAAATAAATAAATAAATAAGTAAATAAATAAATAAATAAACATCTAATTCAAATGTG
Organism: Danio kyathit; assembly: GCA_903798195.1. Lineage (NCBI taxonomy): Eukaryota > Metazoa > Chordata > Actinopteri > Cypriniformes > Danionidae > Danio > Danio kyathit. The sequence continues at coordinate 351,029 of LR812537.1, forward strand.
AAACCCTCTATTAAGAATCATCTGAACATGTCTTCTAAAATGATTAAAATTTCAGGTTCAGTGATTTCAATTTTAGGTTCTTTTCATCGCCTTTAAAGCGCAATAACTGAACATAAACATAGGAGGCTGAGAAAAATGCTCATTTTAGATCAGCGGTAAATATAATACTTTAAATTGTATTATCTAATGCATTATAACTTTTAAAATGATAACTTATAGCAATAAAACAACATAAACAATCACATTTATAACAGTGGAGTTCAGTGCTAAAAACACAGGTCAAGCAGAATCTGCCTTTGACTTGATTTGCTCACTAAAATCTTTGTATTGTAGGTGACAGTGTGCACAATTACACAAAATCTGATTTACTTACAGCATTTAATTTCAGCTAGCTTTTGACAATAAAACAAACAAACAAACAAACAAACAAACAAAGGGTTACATCAAATTTAAATTTGACAATCTCTAAACCAGGGGTGTCCAAACTCGGTCCTGGAGGGCGGGTGTCCTGCAAAGTTTAGTTCCAACCGCAATCAGACACGCCTGGGCTAGCTAATCAAGCTTTTCCTAGGCTTTCTAAAAGCATCCTTGCTGGTGGCTTGAGGCAAGTTGAAGCAAAAATATGCTGGACACCGGCCCTCCAGAACTGAATTTGGACACCCCTGCTCTAAACCCGTCCCACCATTTTCAGATGGGATGGTGGGCCAAATCAAAGTTTGGGCATCTCTGATTTAGATGATCATTTCAGATGGCATTTTAGAAAACGACAAAATGAATGACAAAAGTATTTGAAATAAAAAGCTTAGCGCAGTTAAATGGCCAGGGTTTGTATATCTAAGTCCTTAAATGTAAAGTAGCTCTTTATTTAAGCTGTGAACATTTCAACTGAAAATACTTAAATTCACATCTAAAATAATCCAGTTCTGTTTAAAAATATGATGAACATTATTCAAAAGGTCATTTTCAGTTTATTTTATTATAGTTAAAAACTTCAACAAATTCAGTGGCTCAAACTGAGCTGTTAAAATTCGACATTACATCCAAGAACTGCAGGAAAAGCAGAATAAAGATCTCTGTTTCATTTTTTCAGCTGCTCATTTTTCATGATTTGTGACATTTATTTGACATTCCTACTGTATTTTTTACGGCTAAATTCCAGCAACTATAGTTTTACAGTTATATATATATATAATCCTGATAGAAAGTGGTGAGGGTTGATGAATATCAGAAGTTCCTCATCATGTGACTGTGTGTCTGCTGTTCCTGTGGGTTTGCATTTTTATAATACTGCAAAAAAAAGTGTGTTTCTAATCTTGTTTCACATCTAAAAACAGTCTGCTGAAACACAGAAACACATCTTTAAAAAACACATTAATAAAATACCATTTCTGAAATTTTATTGATGTATAATTAAACACACTCACCGGCCACTTTATTAGGTACACCTCACTACTGGTACAGGGTTGGACCTCATTTTGCCTTCAGAACTGCCTTAATCCTTCATGTTGTAGATTCAACAAGCTGCTGGAAATATTCCTCAGAGATTAACGAGTAACGAGTGCTTATTTGAGTTACTGTTGCCTTTCTATCAGCTGGAACCAGTCTGGCCATTCTCCTCTGACCTCTGGCATCAACAAGGCATTTGCGCCCACAGAACTGCCGCTCACTGGATATTTCCTCTTTGTCGGACCATTCTCTGTAAACCCTAGAGATGGTTGTGCGTGAAAATCCCAGTAGATCAGCAGTTTCTGAAATACTCAGAGCAGCCCGTCTGGCAGCAACAACCATGTCACGTTCAAAGTCACTTAAATCCCCTTTCTTCCCCATTCTGATGCTCGCTTTGACCTGCAGCAGATCGTCTTGACCATGTCTACATGCCTAAATGCAGTGAGCTGCTGCCATGTGATTGGCTGATTATATAATATTGAATTAATATTGACCAATTATTGTACAATAATAATAATAATAAAAAATAATAGCAATAATAATAATAATAATAATAATAATAGCAATAAGAATAATAACAGCAAAAACAATAATAATAGTAATAGAAATAATATAAAAGATAATAATACTAATAATAATAATAATAATAATAATAATAATAGTAATATATTAATAATAATAAAGTCTGGGGTTTAATATCATTCTGGGTTTTTTCTATTCTCATAAATAATGTCAAACATTATAATACAGCCTATATTTCACATCACTTCATTTGATCAGTTTTTCTGCTGAGCTGATCGATTGCAGAAATAATCAGATTTCACAATCACACGACCTTTGACGCTGAATCCTGCAGTCAATCTTAAACAAACTGATGATAACATATCAGCTAAATGAATGTTCATCAATAACGAGCTTAAGTTTCGCTGACATCTAGTGGCCAACAATCAAATACACAATAAACGTTTGAATGAACCATCTGCTCAAAATTCATTCATTCATTTTCCTTTATTCATCAGGGGTCGCCTCAGTGGAATGAACCACCAACTAATACAGCATACGTTTTACACAGCAGATGCCCTTCCAGCCGCAACCCAGTACTGGGAAACACCCATACACACTCATTCACACACACACACTCATTCACTACGGCCAATTTAGTTGATCAACTCCCCTATAGTGCATGTGTTTGGACTGTGGGGGAAACCGGAGCACCCGGAGGAAACCCACACCAACACGGGGAGAACATGCAAACTCCACACAGAAACACACACTGACCCAGCCGACAGTCAAACCAGCATCCTTCTTACTCTGAGGCCACAATGCGACACCAAATAATAAATATTAATAAAAAATATATAAAAAAATATTAATAAATATTAATACATAATATTGAATTTTAGACCAATTAATGTATAATAATAGCAATAATAATAATAATAATAATAACAAGGCAACACGGTGGCGCAGTATGTAGTGCTGTTGCAAGAACAGGCGCTGGTTCGAGCCTCGTCTGGGTCAGTTGGCGTTTCTGTGTGGAGTTTGCATGTTCTCCCTGCGTTCGCGTGGGTTTCCCTCGGGAGCTCCGGTTTCCCCCACAGTCCAAACACATGTGGCACAGATGAATTGAGTAGGCGCTAAATTGTCCATAGTGTATGAGTGTGAATGAGTGTGTGTGGATGTTTCCCAGAGATGGGTTGCGGCTGGAAGGGCATCTGCTGCGTAAAAACGTGCTGGATAAGTTGGCGGTTCATTCTGCTGTGGCGACCCCAGATAAATAAAGGGACTAAGCTGAAAAGAAAATGAATGAATGAATGGAAACCGGAGCACCCGGAGGAAACCCACGCCAACACGGGGAGAACATGCAAACTCCACACAGAAACACCAACTGACCCAGCCGAGACTCGAACCAGAGACCTTCTTGCTGTGAGGCCACAGTGCTAACCACTGAGCCACCGTGTCGCCCACTTAACTTAAAATAAATATGCAACATGATATTATTGATAACAACATAATAATAATAATAATAATAATAATAATAATACAACATTTAATAGAGATAACTAAAATAAAATCTAAACAATTCATCAGTAATTTAGAATTTCAGTCATAAATCAATGAGAAATATCAATAATTTATTAATAAATGTCAGTATTAAACATATCCTGATGATCATCATATACACCACAGTAAACTCTCATCAACAAGTCCTTCATCTCATCCGTCAAAACACAAAGATATTTGGCAAAATAATCCTATTATTCCACTTTTCAGTTCAGTTGTCTGTAAATTAATCTGTGAATTGAGTCTTTGCCCAAAAAATATGTAGTATGTCATAATTAACACATTTATAACAGCATACATTTAAAATAATAATTCATAAAAACAAAACCCCTGAATTAATATTACAGTTTAAATCCTAAAAATCCTTTATTTACATACATATATACTGTAAAAATATATATATTCCATGTTCGTGCTGATCACTGCTCCCACACAACCTACACCAAATTACAGAAAATAATTAGGAAACATTAATTAAATATCCCTGAAAACTGACAGCAGGAAGTGTGCAGTAGATTTCCTCATGTTTTGAAATAAAGCAGCCTTCATTTTATATGTACTATATAAAAATAAGCCAGTTTAAGAAGCAGTTTTGGCTTTGATTTGACACCTTTATGTTTCTCATCGTCCATTTGCTGAACGATAAAAGCATATCCAGCAACTCTGGTCTGTCATAACCTTCAGCTGTTTGGACATTTCCTCCATCTGACCTTCAGGACAGGTTAAGACACACCTGATGATCGCATTATTCCCTGGTTTGTGTGTGAGAAGTCAGTCAGCTGATTGGTGTTTTATACACACAGCAGAAAAAGTGTGTGCGTCACATGATGAACAGCTGATCATATGCTGTGTGTGTAGTGGTGAAACTCTCACCAGCGGCTCTGTTCAACATCTATTAAACACCCTAGATAGACAGCAAATCAAGGCATCATTGGAGATTTAATTGATACACCTACCAAGAAAACCTCGTTTAAAATGATTACTCATCAATATCTGTGGAATATGCTTGGAGTTTCAACTATTATTATAAATAATCAGGGGTCGCCACAGCAGAATGAACCGCCAACTATTCCAGCATATGTTTTACACAGTGGATGCCCTTCCAGCTGCAACCCAGTACTGGGAAACACCCATACACACTCATTCACACACACACTCATACACTACTGCCATACTATACTGCTGCTGTCTATGTAGGTCTTGATGTGCTCACTAGTAAGGGCTCTGCTGTAGTGATGCTGTCTATGTAGGGCTGGTTGTGGTCACTAGTAAGGGCTCTGCTGTAGAGATGCTGTCTATGTAGGGCTGGTCGTGCTCACTAGTAAGGGCTCTGCTGTAGAGATGCTGTCTATGTAGGGCTGGATGTGGTCACTAGTAAGGGCTCTGCTGTAGTGATGCTGTCTATGTAGGTCTTGATGTGGTCACTAGTAAGGGCTCTGCTGTAGTGATGCTGTCTATGAAGGGTTGGATGTGGTCACTAGTAAGGGCTCTGCTGTAGTGATGCTGTCTATGTAGGTCTTGATGTGGTCACTAGTAAGGGCTCTGCTGTAGTGATGCTGTCTATGTAGGGCTGGTTGTGGTCATTAGTAAGGGCTCTGCTGTAGAGATGCTGTCTATGCAGGGCTGGATGTGGTCACTAGTAAGGGCTCTGCTGTAGTGATGCTGTCTATGTAGGTCTTGATGTGGTCACTAGTAAGGTCTCTGCTGTAGTGATGCTGTCTATGAAGGGCTGGATGTGGTCACTAGTAAGGGCTCTGCTGTAGTGATGCTGTCTATGTAGGTCTTGATGTGGTCACTAGTAAGGGCTCTGCTGTAGTGATGCTGTCTATGTAGGGCTGGTTGTGGTCATTAGTAAGGGCTCTGCTGTAGAGATGCTGTCTATGCAGGGCTGGTTGTGGTCACTAGTAAGGGCTCTGCTGTAGCGATGCTGTCTATGTAGGTCTTGATGTGCTCACTAGTAAGGGCTCTGCTGTAGTGATGCTGTCTATGTAGGGCTGGTTGTGCTCACTAGTAAGGGCTCTGCTGTAGTGATGCTGTCTATGTAGGGCTGGTTGTGGTCACTAGTAAGGGCTCAGCTGTAGAGATGCTGTCTATGTAGGGCTGGTTGTGGTCACTAGTAAGGGCTCTGCTGTAGAGATGCTGTCTATGTAGGGCTGGATGTGGTCACTAGTAAGGGCTCTGATGTAGTGATGCTGTCTATGTAGGTCTTGATGTGGTCACTAGTAAGGGCTCTGCTGTAGTGATGCTGTCTATGTAGGGCTGGCTGTGGTCATTAGTAAGGGCTCTGCTGTAGAGATGCTGTCTATGCAGGGCTGGTTGTGGTCACTAGTAAGGGCTCTGCTGTAGCGATGCTGTCTATGTAGGTCTTGATGTGCTCACTAGTAAGGGCTCTGCTGTAGTGATGCTGTCTATGTAGGGCTGGTTGTGGTCACTAGTAAGGGCTCTGCTGTAGTGATGCTGTCTATGTAGGGCTGGTTGTGGTCACTAGTAAGGGCTCTGCTGTAGTGATGCTGTCTATGTAGGGCTGGTTGTGGTCATTAGTAAGGGCTCTGCTGTAGAGATGCTGTCTATGCAGGGCTGGATGTGGTCACTAGTAAGGGCTCTGCTGTAGTGATGCTGTCTATGTAGGTCTTGATGTGGTCACTAGTAAGGGCTCTGCTGTAGTGATGCTGTCTATGAAGGGCTGGATGTGGTCACTAGTAAGGGCTCTGCTGTAGTGATGCTGTCTATGTAGGTCTTGATGTGGTCACTAGTAAGGGCTCTGCTGTAGTGATGCTGTCTATGTAGGGCTGGTTGTGGTCATTAGTAAGGGCTCTGCTGTAGAGATGCTGTCTATGCAGGGCTGGTTGTGGTCACTAGTAAGGGCTCTGCTGTAGCGATGCTGTCTATGTAGGTCTTGATGTGCTCACTAGTAAGGGCTCTGCTGTAGTGATGCTGTCTATGTAGGGCTGGTTGTGCTCACTAGTAAGGGCTCTGCTGTAGAGATGCTGTCTATGTAGGGCTGGTTGTGGTCACTAGTAAGGGCTCTGCTGTAGAGATGCTGTCTATGTAGGGCTGGATGTGGTCACTAGTAAGGGCTCTGATGTAGTGATGCTGTCTATGTAGGTCTTGATGTGGTCACTAGTAAGGGCTCTGCTGTAGTGATGCTGTCTATGTAGGGCTGGTTGTGGTCATTAGTAAGGGCTCTGCTGTAGAGATGCTGTCTATGCAGGGCTGGTTGTGGTCACTAGTAAGGGCTCTGCTGTAGCGATGCTGTCTATGTAGGTCTTGATGTGCTCACTAGTAAGGGCTCTGCTGTAGTGATGCTGTCTATGTAGGGCTGGTTGTGCTCACTAGTAAGGGCTCTGCTGTAGTGATGCTGTCTATGTAGGGCTGGTTGTGGTCACTAGTAAGGGCTCTGCTGTAGAGATGCTGTCTATGTAGGGCTGGATGTGGTCACAAGTAAGGACTCTGCTGTAGTGATGCTGTCTATGTAGGTCTTGATGTGCTCACTAGTAAGGGCTCTGCTGTAGTGATGCTGTCTATGTAGGGCTTGATGTGCTCACTAGTAAGGGCTCTGCTGTAGTGATGCTGTCTATGTAGGGCTGGTTGTGGTCACTAGTAAGGGCTCTGCTCTAGTGATGCTGTCTATGTAGGTCTTGATGTGGTCACTAGCAAGGGCTCTGCTGTAGTGATGCCGTCTATGTAGGGCTGGTTGTGGTCACTAGTAAGGGCTCTGCTGTAGAGATGCTGTCTATGTAGGGCTGGATGTGGTCACTAGTAAGGGCTCTGCTGTAGTGATGCTGTCTATGTAGGGCTGGTTGTGGTCACTAGTAAGGGCTCTGCTGTAGTGATGCTGTCTATGTAGGTCTTGATGTGGTCACTAGCAAGGGCTCTGCTGTAGTGATGCCGTCTATGTAGGGCTGGTTGTGGTCACTAGTAAGGGCTCTGCTGTAGAGATGCTGTCTATGTAGGGCTGGATGTGGTCACTAGTAAGGGCTCTGCTGTAGTGATGCTGTCTATGTAGGTCTTGATGTGGTCACTAGCAAGGGCTCTGCTGTAGTGATGCTGTCTATGTAGGGCTGGTTGTGGTCACTAGTAAGGGCTCTGCTGTAGTGATGTTGTCTATGTAGGTCTTGATGTGCTCACTAGTAAGGGCTCTGCTGTAGAGATGCGGTCTATGTAGGGCTGGATGTGGTCACTAGTAAGGGCTCTGCTGTAGAGATGCGGTCTATGTAGGGCTGGATGTGGTCACTAGTAAGGGCTCTGCTGTAGTGATGCGGTCTATGTAGGGCTGGATGTGATCACTAGTAAGGGCTCTGCTGTAGTGATGCTGACTGTGTAGAGGTGAATGTGATCACTAGTGAGGACTTGAGCTCTTGCTAAAGAGCAAATCTAGCCCTACACTACTATCACTAGTAAGGGCTCTGCTGTAGTGATGCTGTCTGTATAGGGCTGCTTTTGGGTCACTGGTGAGGACTTGTGTCAGCTGTAGTGATGATGTCTATGTAGGGCTAGACGTGCTCACTAGTAAGGGCTCTGCTGTACCGATGCTATCTATGTAGGGCTGGATGTGGTCACTAGTAAGGGCTCTGCTGCAGTGATGCTGTCTATGTAGTGCAGGATGTGCTCACTAGTAAGAGGTCTACTGTACTGATGCTATCTATGTAGTGCTAGATGTGCTCACCAATAAGGGCTCTGCTGTACTGATGCTATCTATGTAGGGCTGGTTATGATCACTAGTAAGGGCTCTGCTGTACTAATTCTGTCTTTGTAGGGCTGGATGGGGTGACTAGTAAGGGCTCTGCTGTATTGTTGCTGTCTTTGTACGGCTGGATGTGGTGACTTGTAAGGGCTCTGCTGTATTGATGCTGTCTATTTATGGCTAGATGTGCCTACTAGTAAGAGCTAGAGTGCAGGATGTGCTCACTAGTAAGAGGTCTCCTGCACTGATGCTATCTATGTAGGGATAGATGTGGTCACTAGTGAGAGACAGGCTGTAGTAATGCTGTCTGTGTAGGGCTGGATGTGCTCTCTAGTGGGGGCTCATCTATGATGCTGTCTGTGTAGGGCTTGATTAGGTCACTAGCAAGGGTTTAGCTCTAGTGATGCTGTCTACCTAGAGCTGAATGTGGTCACTAGTAAGGACTCTGCTGTATTTATGCTGACTTTGTAGAGTGGATAGTGGTCACTAGTGAGGACTTGATCTCTTGGTAAAGGCCAAATCTAGCCCTACACTACTATCACTAGTAAGGGCTCTACTCTAGTGATGCTGTCTGTGTAGGGCTGCTTTTGTGTAACTGGTGAGGGCTTGTGTCAGCTGTAGTGATGTTGTCTATGTAGGGCTAGACGTGCTCACTAGTAAGGGCTTGCTGTACTGATGCTATCTATGTAGGGCTGGATGTGGTCACTAGTAAGGGCTCTGCTGTAGTGATGCTGCCTATGCAGTGCAGGATGTTCTCACTAGTAAGAGGTCTCCTGTACTGATGCTGTCTTTGTAGGGCTGGATGTGGTGACTTGTAAGGGCTCTGCTGTATTGATGCTGTCTATGTATGGATAGATGTGCTCACGAGTAAGAGCTAGAGTGCAGGATGTGCTCATTAGTAAGGGCTCTGCTGTAGTGATGCTGTCTATGTATGGATAGATGTGCTTACGAGTAAGAGCTAGAGTGCAGGATGTGCGCACTAGTAAGGGCTCTGCTGTAGTGATGCTGTCTATGTATGGATAGATGTGCTCACTAGTAAGAGCTAGAGTGCAGGATGTGCTCACTAGTAAGGGCTCTGCTGTAGTGATGCTGTCTATGTATGGATAGATGTGCTCACTAGTAAGAGCTAGAGTGCAGAATGTGTTCACTAGTAAGGGCTCTGCTGTAGTGATGCTGTCTATGTAGGTCTAGATGTGGTCAGTGGTGAAGGTTCAGCTGTAGTAATGCTGTCTGTTTAAGGCTGGATGTGCTCACTAATAAGGGTTCAGCTGTAGATATGCTGTCTATGTAGGAAGCTTCTCTCAGGACTTGTTGAACGCCGCCAGGATGGACCAGATGATCTCCTCGGCGGGGCTGGACACTCGGGTGCTCTCCTGGTCCGGGTCGGCCTCCAGCAGGGTTCGGGAGCGTGTCGATGCTAGCTCGTAGCGCTCATCGGGCAACGAGGACAGCGCGTTTTCCAGCACGTCCGACACATGCGCTAACAGTAGCAGCGATAGCATGCGGTGGCTAATGCGTCGTGAGTCGTTGGTCCAGCGATCCAGAAGGCTGTCCTGAACCCGCTGCAGCAATCGCTCCTTCTCGGTGCGGTCCGTTAGCGGGTGTGTCGTCATGTCAAACAGCAGGAAGTTCTGCTTCTCCGTGGTCAAAACGCCCTTCTCCACTAGACTCTTCGCTAAACGCTCGCGCACGTTACGCATCTGGAAGTGCATCTTCATAGGGTTCCAAGTCTCACCTGAAAAACACGACAGAGATCAAATAGAGGGGCTGGTACTGTGAAGACAGATTAGCTTGCTAGCTAGTTTAGTTTGCGCCAGTCCTGGGTAGTTTGGTTCCATGATAGTTCAAGTTATGCTCAGGTTATTGTCAGGTTATCTTCTCGTTCTATGTTCAGTTTACGTTCTGGTTATGTTCATGTTATATTCAGGTTATGTTGAGGCTATGTTCAGTTTACGTTCTGGTTATGTTCAGGTTATGTTGAGGCTATGTTCAGTTTACATTCTGGTTATGTTCAGGTTATATTCAGGTTATGTTGAGGCTATGTTCAGGTTATGTTCTGGTTATGTTCAGGATATGTTGAGGCTATGTTCAGTTTACGTTCTTATTATGTTCACGTTATGTTGAGGCTATGTTCGGTTTACGTTCTGGTTATGTTCAGGTTATGTTGAGGCTATGTTCAGTTTACGTTCTGGTTATGTTCAGGTTATGTTGAGGCTATGTTCAGTTTACGTTCAGGTTATGTTGAGGCTATGTTCAGTTTACGTTCTGGTTATGTTCAGGTTATGTTGAGGCTATGTTCAGTTTACGTTCTGGTTATGTTCAGGTTATGTTGAGGCTATGTTCAGTTTACGTTCTGGTTATGTTCAGGTTATGTTGAGGCTATGTTCAGTTTACGTTCTGGTTATGTTCAGGTTATGTTGAGGCTATGTTCAGTCTACGTTCTGGTTATGTTCAGGTTATGTTGAGGCTATGTTCAGTTTACGTTCTGGTTATGTTCAGGTTATGTTGAGGCTATGTTCAGTTTACGTTCTGGTTATGTTCAGGTTATGTTCAGGTTATGTTGAGGCTATGTTCAGTTTATGTTCTGGTTATGTTCAGGTTATGTTGAGGCTATGTTCAGTTTATGTTCTGGTTATGTTCAAGTTATGTTGAGCCTATGTTCAGTTTATGTTCTCGTTAAGTTCTTGTTATGTTCATGTTATGTTCAGGTTATATTGAGGTTTTATTTTCATTATGTTCAGGATATTTGTTTAGTTTATTTTCTTGTTAAATTCAGGTTATGTTCAGGCCATGTTCAAGCTATGTTCTGGTTATGTTATGTTCTGGTTATGTTGAGGCTATGTTCAGTTTATTTCCTGGTTATAATCAGATTATGTTCTGGTTATAGTCAAGTTATCTTCAGGTTATGGTCTCGTTATGTTCTATAATGCTTAGTTTTAGAGATCACAAACCAAGATTAAACCAATAGACTATGAGCAAAGTGACAAACACACTCACACAGTTTCTGTAGTGTGTGTGTGTGTGTGCGTGCGTGCGTGCGTGCGTGTGTGTGCGTGTGTGTGTGCGTGTGTGTGTGTGTGTGTGTCTGACCGGTCAGCAGCTCTATCCAGCTGGCCATGTTCTCTGCAGGTTCAGTGTTCTTGATGTGTTTGAGAGCTTCATCCAGCAGCACATCTCCAGTGGGTGCAGCAGACTTCAACAACACCTGGAGATACACACAAAACAAACTAAATATCAACACAAACAAACACTGATAATGGATCACAAAAAATACTGGATCACTTTTACAGAGGAAAGAAAAAAATGAATAAAAACTACTGATAAAATTTCACAAGTCAGGTAAAATTTTGCAATAAAATCACAACATAATATAACATAAAGCAGGATATTCTAAAAAAATATAGGACATACTGTAGTTACACATTTACAAAACTCACATGTTGGTAACTTTTAACATTGAAGTAAATACACTTTCTACACAAATCTAAACTCATAACTCTTGATTTACTGATTTTAAAGAACAATCTGAGCTTTTTACATAATGAAAACAATGCAATTAATGTTGAATTCCATTATAAAGTACAACAAAAAAACATTTAATGTCTTAATTAACCTGCCTTTTTATTATTTTATTCGAATAAAAGTCATTTTAGAAAGAGCTTTTCAAAGTAACAACACAAATTTAACTCTTTCTGTATATAATTTATTAACATTTAAGCACATGATCACTTGATTAAGATGTCCTGTTTTAAATATAGCATAGGTTGTAATCCATCCAGAAATCAGAGTGTTTAAAATAATGGCTAAATTATAGATTTTATATCAAATATCTAATAAAAAAGCATAAAAAAAGCAAATGAAAATATTAAGTAATTACAACATTTTCTTTCTATATTAAAAGTGTTTTACATGAAAATCTGATGATGCTGCTTGTGTGGTGTTAAACAGATAAACGAGTATATTAGTTAACAGATAAATAACCAGACATTACTTCAGTGGTTGTTATTTTTGTTTTTAGCTGTTTTACTGATAATATATTGTCTTCACATGTTTATTGTTCCACCCAAAACTGGTCAAACGAGCTGCTGAACATCCTTAATACTAACATTAAACCTCAAAACACAATAAAACAATGTGTTTTTATTATAGTGGATGATGAATGATGACTAATTAGCATTTAGCATAAACCCAATGAGCTGAAAGGCTGTTAAACTGCAAGTTGAATTGATTTTCACCTGCTAAAATAAAGAAAAACTGATTCACCAGTTAAAAATACACTAAAAAAACAGCAGTTCACTTAGTTCGGTAAGATTAACTATTTTAAACTGAAACTGAATATTGAGTAGGGGTGTGGTTTATTTTAGCCCCGCCTCTCATCATTCACTAACAGTTCAAGAGGCGTGGCTCTGCATATTTCGCCCAATCGGACTGCTGTTCCAGTGTAGAAGCAGATGGGCAGGTTTTGGTTGAAGATTAACAAAACAAACTGTGAATTAACTTGGAATAATTCTTCGCCCTAAAACTAACCATGTCCGCTAGCAAAGTAAATATGGTAAACCGCAGACTTCAATGAGGATGATGATGATGATGATGATGATGATGTAAATCGAGTAAAAAACAGTCAAACACAGGTTGTGCCAGTCTGGTTTGGTAACTGCTGCACCTCTCAGATGAACATGAGATACAGAAATACAGTGAGCTGTGGCCTTTATAATTATTAACCGTGTTTAACCTGTTCACTGCTCAGGTCAGAATAACCCAACGGTGTTCCTGGAGTGAGTTTATAGCAGCTTTATTAAGCACCTGTGAAACTATGAATATAAACATAATATGTATTTGTGTCCACACTGACAAATCATAACGATGTTGCTGGCAGCTAGCTCTCTGCAACTCTCACATGGTCGCCCACTGAAGCTAAGCAGGGCTGCGGCCGGTCAGTACCTGGATTGGAGACCACATGGGAAAGCTAGTTTGCTGTTGGAGCCAGCAGGGGGCGCTCAACATCTGTGTGGGCACTAATGCCCCAGTATAGTGAAGGGGACTCTATACTACTCAGTGAGCGCCGTCTTTCAGATGAGATGGTAAATACTGACTCTCTTACAAAAAGCATTTGTCTAGGGATATTTAACATCGCAGTAAATATGTTAATGTCGGTCGATCCTCAATGTGTGGTGTGAGTGCTGTGTTTAGGTCGTCACCTTGCGCTCCAGCAGTTTCCTCCGACGGGTCCCCTGGGGCTCCAGCTGAATGCGGCCCCGCAGCCCCAGCTCCACCAGCATACAGCTGCGCAGACCTGACGAGATGCTGTCGTTCCAGAAGGACGTGTAGCCCTGCACAGCAACACACACACATATTACACATGATATATTACACACACACACACACACATTTCACTTGATATATTAGACACACACACATATTACACATGATATATTACACACACACACACACACACATTTCACTTGATATATTAGACACACACACATATTACATATAACATATTACACACGCACAAATTAAACAGGACATATTACACATGATATATCACACACACAAACACACACACGCACACACGCACATTAAATGACAGAGTATTACACGCATTACAGATGATATATTACACACACATTACATATAACACACACACACATTACACAATATACTGTATTACACGTACACACACATATTACACATGACATACTCACACACACACACACACACACACACACATGACATATTGCACACAAATACTACACATGAAATATTACACACACACAACATATTACACACATTACAGATGACATATTACACCCACACACCCACACACACACACACCCACACACACACTCAGAGTTTTTGAAGTTATAATTACTTAGTAACAAGGAAGTTTGCGTATAGATTTAACAATAGAGCAGACAGACACACCTGTAGAATTCACAGGACTAAACACACACACACACACACGCACGCACGCACGCATCAGCATCTTCCATTATCTTCCATGTAGCTTCTTTATACAAAACCCCAAAAATCTAGTTCACCTTTTCATCCATTCATCTACAGCATCTATTCATCAATAGTTCATCCATATATCCATCCATCCATTCATCTATCTATCCATCCATATAGTCATTCATTCATACATTTATTCATCCATATATTCATCCATCCATCCATATATCAATCCATCCATCCATATAGTCACCCATTCATACATTCATCCATCCATCCATATATCCCCCCATTCATACATTCATCCAAATATCCCCCCATTCATACATTCATTCATTCATCCATATATCCATCCATCCATCCATATATCAATCTATCCATCCATATAGTCACCCATTCATACATTCATTCATCCATATATCCATCCATTCATCCATCCATATATCCACCCATTCATACATTTATTCATCCATATATCAATCTATCCATCTATATATTCATACATTCATTCATCCATATATCCATCCATTCATCCATATAGTCACTCATTCATCCATATATTCATCCATCCATCCATATATCAATCCATCCATCCATATAGTCACCCATTCATACATTCATTCATCCATCCATTCATCCATCCATCCATATAGTCACCCATTCATACATTCATTCATCCATCCATTCATCCATCCATCCATATATCCCCCCATTCATACATTCATCCATCCATCCATATATCCCCCCATTCATACATTCATCCATATATCCCCCATTCATACATTCATTCATTCATCCATATATCCATCCATCCATATATCAATCTATCCATCCATATAGTCACCCATTCATACATTCATTCATCCATATATCCATACATTCATTCATCCATATATCAATCCATCCATCTATATATTCACCCATTCATACATTCATTCATCCATATATCCATCCATTCATCCATATAGTCATCCATTCATACATTCATTCATCCATATATCCATCCATTCATCCATATAGTCACCCATTCATACATTCATTCATCCATATATCCACCCATTCATACATTTATTCATCCATATATCAATCTATCCATCTATATATTCACCCATTCATACATTCATTCATTCATTCATCCATATATCCATCCACCCATCCATATAGTCACCCATTCATACATTTATTCATCCATATATCCATCCATTCATCCATCCATTCATACATTCTTCCATCCATATATCCATCTATTCATACATTCATTCATCCATATATCAATCCAACTTCTATCCATCATATCCATACACCCATCCATATATCCCCCCATTCATACATTCATTCATTCATCCATATATCCATCCATATATCAATCTATCCATCCATATAGTCACCCATTCATACATTCTTTCATCCATATATCCATCCATCCATCCATCCATCCATCCACCCATTCATACATTCTTCCATCCATATATCCATCCATTCATCTATCCATCATATCATACACCCATCCATATATCCCCCATTCATACATTCATTCATTAATCCATATATCCATCCATCCATATATCAATCTATCCATCCATATATCCATCCATCCATCTAGTCACCCAGTCATACATTCATTCATCCATATATCCATCCATCCATCCACCCATTCATACATTCTTTCATCCATATATCCATCCATTCATCTATCCATCATATCATACACCCATCCATATATCCCCCATTCATACATTCATTCATTAATCCATATATCCATCCATCCATATATCAATCTATCCATCCATATATCCATCCATCCATATAGTCACCCATTCATACATTCTTCCATCCATATATCCATCTATTCATACATTCATTCATCCATATATCCATCTATCCATATATCCATCCATCCATTCATCTATCCATCATATCCATACACCCACCCATATATCCACCCATTCATACATTCATTCATCCATATATCCATCCATCCATCCATCCACCCACCCATATATCCACCCATTCATACATTCTTCCATCCATGTATCCATTTATTCGTACATTCATTTATCCATATATCCATCCATCCATATACCAATCCATTCATTTATCTATCCATCATATCCATCCACCCACCCATATATCCACCCCTTTCATACATTATTCCATCTATACAGTATATCCATCAATTCATACATTCATTCAACCATATATCAATTCATCCATTCATATAGCCACCCATTCATAGATTATTCCATCCGCTGTGCGTGTGTGTGTGTGTGTGTGTGTGTGTGTGTGTGTTGTATTGTGTGTTCTGTAAATCTGCACTCAGTCACTGTGGCGTTTCAGTGTTATTGTGTTTTCTGGTCAAACTCGACTCCACTGACGGAGGCTGAGCAGCTCAACTGGTTAAACCTGCTCAATCCAGCAGAACAGCACAGCATTTCCACCACTGATACTGTTTCTATAGTCAACGGACCTGACACGTATACAGCACTGCATGTCTGTGTGTGCATATACATATATATATCTGTGTGTGTGTTCATATATTAAAGTGAGCGTGTGTGCATGTGTGTATATAGATATAATGTCTATGTCTGTATATTAAAGTGAGTGTGTGTGAGAGAGTGTAAATATAACTGCGTGCCTATATATCAGAGTGTGTGTGTGTGTGTGTGTGTGGGGTGTTAGAGAGTGTTTATGTGAGTTTGTATACATATGTGTATATATATATATGTGTGTGTGTTTGTGTGTGTGTGCCAGAGTGTACGTTTTTTTGTTTATGTGAGTGTTTATACATATAGATATGTGTGTGTATGTGTGTGAGAGTCAGTGTGTATATTTGTGTTTATGTGAGTGTGTATATACATTTAAATGTGTGTGTGTTTGTGAGCATACTTTTGCCTCTGTGTGTATATACATATATGTGTGTGTGCTTAAGTGAGTGTGTATATACATATATACGTATACACATACACACACACACATTTATTTATATATATATATATGTGTGCGTGTGTGAGACCTCTTTATCTTTGAGTCCCAGTAGCAGGATCTCCTCCATCAGTGTGAGTCTCAGTGTTTTGCAGTCAGTGTCCTCTTCTTCTTCCTCCTCCTCCTCTCTCTTCTTCTTCTCCTCTTCCTCAGCGCTGCTCCATCTCTCCGATGGAAGCTCCGAGCGACGGTTACGCTTCGTCAACGTGGTCATTTCCTCCAGCTAACACAAACATACACACACCACATTACACACACAGTCCACAAAACACACACTGAAGACTCAGTTCTCCCAAAAATGAACATTAATTACAGAACTGTAATTTTAGAGTGAACTGACCCTTAAACAAGCTTCTGATCATCCCTCAGACACTTCAAGCACATTAATAACTGATAACTAATATATATATATTTATTACAATTATATTAGTTATCCAAAGCGACTTACAATTTCCAAAGTCAGATTCCAGCAGGTAGGAGCTCAGCTTACCCTTACTGGTACTCATTTATCGTCACACACACACACGCGGATGTAAAATAAACACACTGAAATAGCTTTTAAACTCACCACATTTGCCTTTTTATTAAAATAAAACGTCCAAAGACTGATTTTGTTCTTGAGACTGTGTTCACTTCCTTGTGTTTCTCGCCAATTGACTAGACAAGTGCAAGACTCACCTGCGGACACGCCTCTTTCACCGCTCATCCAATCAAGATGCGCTCAATGCGCTCTCCTTCAATCAGATGTCAGGACGCGCATGGACGTGTGCACCTCTGCGCCTGCGTCACCCGGATCCAGGATCCATTTACACACCTTTAAAATTGAGATTATCCTGTCTCATATTTGCATAAAATGTATCAAACGTAAGTATATAATAGACAGAATCTTTATTTGTCAAAGTGCATGTAGGCCTACAACTAAATTTAAGTGTCATATATATAAAATAAATGAAAATTTAATTTCTTATTCGCACTTCTGGCTAGATCTAATCTATTGTATTATGACAGAAATTAATATTTGAATATATTTTTAAAAAATAAATTAAATTAAAAGCAGAGTGAAATTGTTATGAAAGTACAATGTTGATATCATACAAATTAATTAATAATTAATATTAATCCAGAAACTGAAACATATAATTTAAGATTCTATGTCTATTTATATTCTATTATATTCTATTATATTATATTATATTATATTATATTAATATGGAGGACGAAACCTGCAAAACATTCATTCATTCATTTTCTTTTCGGCTTAGTCCCGTTATTAATCCGGGGTTGCCACAGCGGAATGAACCGCCACCTGCAAAACAATAAATAAATAAACAAATACGTATAAAATAAATAAATTTGTAAGAAAATCCATAAATCCCTGCATAAATAAAACAATAGATAAATAAATACGCTAATAAATAAATAAATGAGTAAATAAATTCATAAATACCTGCATAAATAAAAACAATAAATAAATAAATACACAAATAAATAAATAAATAAATAAATGAGTAAATAAATCCATAAATACCTGCATAAATAAAAACAATAAGTAAATCAATACACAAATTAATAAATAAATAAATGAGTAAATAAATCCATAAATACCTGCATAAATAAAAACAATAAGTAAATCAATACACAAATTAATAAATAAATAAATAAATGAGTAAATAAATCCATAAATACCTGCATAAATAAAAACAATAAGTAAATAAATACACAAATAAATAAATAAATGAGTAATAAAATCCATAAATACATGCATAAATAAAAACAATAAGTAAATAAATACACAAATAAATAAATAAATAAATAAATGAGTAAATAAATCCATAAATACCCGCATAACTGAAATGAATAAATAAATAAATACACAAATAAATAAATAAATGAGTAAATAAATCCATAAATACCGACATAAATAAAAACAATAAATAAATAAATACACAAATAAATAAATAAATAAATGAGTAAATAAATCCATAAATACCTGCATAAATAAAAACAATAAGTAAATCAATACACAAATAAATAAATAAATAAATAAATGAGTAAATAAATCCATAAATACATGCATAAATAAAAACAATAAGTAAATAAATACACAAATAAATAAATAAATAAATAAATAAATGAGTAAATAAATCCATAAATGCCTGCATAATGAAACAACAAATAAATAAATACACAAATAAATAAATGAGTAAATAAATCCATAAATCCCTGCATAAATAAAATAATAAATAAATAAATGCGCAATTAAATGAGTAAATAAATCTATAAATGCCTGCATAAATAAAACAATAAATAAATATATAAAATCCATAAATCCCTGCATAATGAAACAATAAATAAATAAATACACAATTAAATATATAAATGAGTAAATAAATCCATAAATCCCTGCATAGATAAAACAATAAATAAATACGCTAATAAATAAATAAGTATATAAAAAAAATCCTCAAATTCCTGCATAAATAAATACATAATTAATTAACCCGTCTTTATTCTGTTTATGTTATATTTATATTTGATCTTATGACATTAACAATCACTTTCATTGTTTATTTTATCTTTAAAAATTTAATCTGACCTTCTAATTATAAAATCTTTAAATAAAAGACTAATTATTATTGATTTTTTCACTTCTTCTCGTGTACTATCTAAATTTTTTTATATAAATGTCACATATTTACACCAGTGTTTTTGTATTATTATTATAAAAAAACGTACGTATTTTTTTGCAAGATCTGATAAATAAATAAATAAACAAATAAATAAATAAATAACTCCTATGACAAACAGCGTCCTCTTGCGGCGGTCAGCACGTAAAGCGTATTTTATTTACAGCTTTCTGTGGCAAACCAGCTCACAGGAACAGTTAATGAGTTAGTGATTAATATATTTTTATATATTTATTCAGCTGACGCTTTCTGACTCGTGTTTACATTGTAGTTTGAACTACCATTTATAATTCTTTTAATCATTAGCGAGGTGAGTTATGCAATCAGGCTGCGCTCTCATTGGCCGCCTTCACTCTGACCCCGCCCACCCTGATAACGTCAGATGCGTCATTCGCCATTTTGCTGTTAAGGGAATAATATTGCTCCATTAATACAGCAATTACCGCTTTTTCTGCACAGAAATCGCGTTGTTATTGACGGAGAAGCGGCTTTATTTCCAGCGTTTGTGCTGCGGGAATCATGTCAGACAATCCGGACGATCTGGAGCTCGAGTCTGAAGAGAAGCAGGTACCGTTACTGTGATAAATGACGAGAAAAACACAAACGCGACACGCTTTAGAGAGAAACATTCAATCTAAAATCGTGAAGTAAATGGAAATGTGCTGTTATTGTGATAGGAATAAAAAGAATCGTGACTTAACAGGTCCCGAGTGTCACTCGTGGAGGTCACGCCCACGCTCAGAGGAGATTCCCGCTCTGATTGGTTGATCAGTCTGTCAGTCAAACAGATTGTGAATTCCCATTGGTTGGCGTTTGTTGTTATGCTGCATACAGTTCACTCTTGTTTTAGTGTTGAGAGAGATTGTTGGATTTTTAGACTCTGCAGGTGAATACTAGTGTAAAGAAATAACTAATATTTATCATAACGTAGTTCAGCAGTTAATTATTCATATTAAAAACGTTTTTGTATTATGCATTTTCAAAAATGGTGTGTTAACAAAATAAAATATGCATTTTAATCACCTTCTAGCACAAAAATCTGAGCACTGGATGAAGTCTGGTTCGAAATTAATGTTTATTTATTTATTTTGACACATTAGAGTGGATTTTGGGAATGTTTTATAACTCCATAATATAGAAAATATCTAGAACTGACAGAAAAACACTATTATTGTCAAATAAAATGTAGTATATGTATGAACAAGTACTTCTGTAATAATGTCGAGAATATAGATTTGAATAAGACTGTAAAGTGGATATTTATAGTTCAGTGCATTTTTGAGAAAACCAAAATACGCATTGTAGTGTTGTGAAATCAACAGTAACTTTATAAGGTGATCATGTGCAAGAAGAAAAATAAATGCATAAAATATCTGTCTTACCAATAATATATTTAGAAAGTGAATAGTGGTTTAAGCCCTAATATACCTGCACATATATACACACATATGGGTGAATCTGAATCTTTTATCATGCAGTGTGAACTGAAGAGTGAGCGTGTGTGTTTACAGGATTCTCCAGAAAAGACCTGTAACCCCATACTGTCCGAAGAGGCCAAACTGAAGGCCAAATATCCAAATCTGGGACACAAACCCGGCGGTTCAGACTTTCTGATGAAGAGACTACAGAAAGGAGTGAGGACATTATATCACAAAGTTGTAAATAAAGATTACAGGAGTGCATTTGACCTTCCTACTCGATGTTTAATCCAGTATTACTTTCAGTTTGGTAGTATTTTAATGTGAAATTTGCTTTCGTTTTTGTTTGTGTAATATTAGTTTGTTTATTTATTTCACTGAAGTGTGCATTAATCAACATTCATGAATGTAAATGTACCCAAATGAACCCTAAAGCAAGTTTGATTAAACAGTGATTTGGACAGCTTTATAAACAGTTAGTTGCTTTAATTGTCCACGTTTTCATAATGTTCAATCAGTTGAGAAATGCTGCAATTATTAAACGTTCATTCAAAGCATCTTCTATGGAGAAGTGAAGAAAAATATGTGTAAGAATAGATCAATATAAAAGCAATTCATTATTATGTGCTGCTAAAGCAGTTTGAGCTGATTCAACACTAATTTATTGACGTAAATAACGTGTTTTGCAATACATTATGAACACTGCATTACATTATGAGCAATACTTATGAACAATATTTATTTTTTGAATACAAGTGCCACTTACATTATGCAGGCCACTATATTTCAGGCCACTTAATATAAAGTGGGACCCAATTTTCATCAGATTTCTGCTTTCTAATGTCATCATTTCTGTGTCTTTCTATGGCATCTTGTGACTGAAATTAAATGTCTGTGATGCTAAAAATGACAGGTAAAAATAAAAGATTAATGATGTGACATGGTCATGTTTTGTGTCCAGCAAAAGTACTTTGATTCGGGCGATTATAACATGGCGAAGGCGAAGATGAAGAGCAAACACGTGGTGCAGAGCGCAGCCGAGAAGAGTCTAGTGACCGGAGACCACATTCCCACACCGCAGGACCTTCCTCAGAGGAAAAACACCATCCTCACCAGCAAACTGGCTGAATAAACACACACACACACACACACATATAAACTCAGACACAAACACACTCACACACACAGAGACAGACACACAGTTACAAACAAAAGCACAGACATACACGTATGCACAAGCACACACATATATACACAAACACATACAGACATATATATACACACAGACATGCACACACACTGAGACACACACACACATACAGTATATATATATATATATACACACCTATATTCACACAGATACAGACAAGCACACACACAGACACACACACATATAAACTCAGACACAAACACACTCACACACACAGAGACAGACACACAGTTACAAACAAAAGCACAGACATACACGTATGCACAAGCACACACATATATACACAAACACATACAGACATATATACACACAGACATGCATACACACACTGAGACACACACACACACATATATATATATATATATATATATATATATATATATATATACACACACATATATGCACACAGATACAGACAAGCACACACACAGACACATACACATAAACACAAAGACACATAGATACACACACACAGGCACAACACAGACAGACACAGACACAAGCATACACATATGCACACAAACACACACATATATGTTGATTTTGGTGGTTTATGAGGATTCTTAATGTGAATTGTGTCACTAGATTAGACTAACAGACTGATACCAACATCTAAAACACTTTATTTTAACTTCACAGACACTTTAAGCGTTTTGAAATAGGAGGACACAAAGGCGTGTCCTCATAAACCACCGTAACACTGTAATACCTAAGTCATACCCTTGTCATCATACATATGTGTGTCCTCGTAAACCACCGAAACCAGCACACACACTCAAACACACACTGTAGATATGCATCAGTTGGGGTGTGTAGGGCTGGGCGGTGTGACGATATTCATCCAATGATGAATGAGCAAATGATGAAACATGATAAAGAAATGCACACACACACACACACACACACACACACACACTGCTGCTCAGGCATTCACTGCTCATCAAGGCTGATCAAAGTACAGTAAAATATATAAAAATACAGACAAATTCTGAAATATTATTATGATTTAGAGCAGCACTGTGGCCTCACAGCAAGAAGGTCTCTGGTTTGAGTCTCGGCTGGGTCAGTGTGTGTTTCTGTGTGGAGTTTGCATGTTCTCCCCGTGTTGGTGTGGGTTTCCTCCGGGTGCTCCGGTTTCCCCCACAGTCCAAACACATGCGCTATAGGGGAACTGATCAACTAAACTGGCCGTAGTGTATGAGTGTGTGTGTGAATGAGTGTTTATGGGTGTTTACCAGTACTGGGTTGCAGCTGGAAGGGCATCCGCTGCGTAAAAAAGCACATGCTGGAATAATTGGTGGTTCATTCCACTGTGGCGAACCCTGATTAATAAAGGGACTAAGCTGAAGGAAAATGAATGAATGAATTGAGCTTTCCGGTGATATTTCTCATGCATTATAGTTGTTTTTGTCTTGTTTTTTCAGGACAAGTGTTTACTTTGCTGGATGACGTCATACCGTGATATATATAATTACCCGTAAGCTTATGTAAGGTCATATCGCCCATCCCTACAGGACTCCACATCACACACACACACACACTCTTTATGTGCTGTGCTGTACTGTAGAGAGCTGAACATGCACACACATTTATGAACTGAAAAAGCACATGAAGGAATCACACACACACACATAAACACACACACAGAAGCACATATTAAAACTGACACACACACACACACACACTCCCGCTGCTGGTCTTGTTAAAGCTGCTAAATCACTGGACTGTAAGCTCTAAAACACTGAAGTCTCCTGTAAATAAAGTCTGTTCCTCCTTCCTCATCACAGCATCATTCCAACACTGCATTTCACATTTATTTAATCTTATTATTTATCTCACTGTATGATGAGATGATGTTCAGTTTAAAAAATGTGCGAGTTTTTAATTAAATCTACAAAAACCAAAACTCTCCATGACGCACAAACACCCCTTTAACATTTAAATGATGTACATTATATAAATCATGATCAATACATATAAATAAATCAGCAGACATGCACACATGGACTTAAAACAGTCTTCTAGTTACAGTGTAATAATATAAAGCTCTTTATGGTCCTCACTTTATTCTCTGCACACAGAATATAATATTATTTTGACTCTGAAGTTGCAGGAAGATGTAAATGTATTAATATTCATTACTGTAAGTGACATAAATATATGTTTATGATCTAGAAGCTGGAATATTGGAGCAGAGAATTTTATGGTAGTATTTTAAATAAACTTTTACATTACGTTTAACTGTGCTGTGAGTTCTCATTTGCTTATTATCTCATCGGTCTTGTGTGTGACATTAGATTTGTATGTCACTCTTTTATTTCTCATTAAGAAAGGGTTATTACATTTAAAGGTACCAATACATAAAGGAAATACATAGACTTACCTAGGGTGGCACGGTGGGTGAGTGGTTAGCACTGTGGTCTCACAGCAAGAAAGTCACTGGTTCAAGTCCCGGCTGGGTCAGTTGGTGTTTCTGTGTGGAGTTTGCATGTTCTCTCCGTGTTTTGATCAACTAAACTGGCCGTAGTGTATGAGTGTGTGTGTGTGTGTGTATGGGTGTTTCCCAGTACTTTGTTGTGGCTGGAAGGGCGTCTGCTGTGTAAAACATAAGCTGGATAAGTTGGCGGTTCATTCTGCTGTGGTGACCCCTGATGAATAAATGGACTATGCAGAAGGAAAATGAATGAATGAATCAATTTACCAGTAAATATTATAATATATAAACAACTGTGTGTGTGTGTGTGTGTGTGTGTGTGTGTGTGTGTGTGTGTGTGTGTGTGTGTGTGTGTCCAGTAGAGGTCGCTATTGATAATTATAATTAGAGAATTTAATGCTCAGATTATATTTACCTTTTTATAGAGCACACAGTGCTTACTAATGGTAGTAAATCATTCATAATTTATTGTTGTAATATTATTATATTAATTATATTGTAATAATATTATTGTTTATCTTTTTGTTCTTTCCTTTCTAAAAAAAAACTAAAAATTAAAAATTTCAATAATAAACACTTGTGTTTTCAGTTTGTGTTCTGAATGACATCCAGGTAAACAAAAAACATATATTAATAATAATAATAGTAATAATAATAGTAATAATAATATGTATATTTTTAGTGTTCAAGTGTTTAAATAGTGTTTTAATATTACATTTATATATTCTTAACTAATGGTCAGTCTTTAATCAACTCAGTGCAACTCTCACATCACCCCCAGTTTGAGAAACTCTGCTGTAATGAAAAAAATATTTTTATGTTGACATAAAAAACCTGAATAGCCGATATTTTACTTGATCTGTGCTCTTTTTACCCCAAATTTGTATGTATAAAGAAGGTTATTTAAATATGTGTTTAAAATAGTACATAATACATAGCAAAGATTAGTAAACATTGAATAAAATGTATATTTGTAGTGTTCATGTGTTTAAATAATTTTACATTTGGTAAATTCAAAAGTTAAAGTTAATTATCAGTCTTTAACTCTCAGTCTTCAAACTTGAGAAACTGTTATGTATTTTTATGTTGTCTATATGCCTACACTTTATTTTTCTTTGCTATTTTCCCCCAAATTTGTATGTTTAAGAAGGATTATCTAAAAATCAGCAAACATTAATCGCATCCAAAATGAAAGTGACATAATATGTGTGTGTGTGTGTGTTGTGTATATGTATTATCTATATATAAATACACACATGCTGACATTTATTTGAGAAAATGTATATTTATATTCAGATATCAAATACATGATACAAATTAAATATTCATTTAAATATCTACAATTGAAGTCAGAATTATTCGCCCCCCTGTTTATCCCCCCCCCCCAATATTTCTGTTTAACAGAGAGCAGATTTCTTCAGCACATTTCTAATCATAACAGTTTAATAACTCATCTCTAATAACTGATTTATTTTTATATTATATGATGACGGTAAATAATATTAGACTAGATATTCTTCAAGACACTTCTATACAGCTTAAAGTGACATTTAAAGGCTTCACTAGGTTAATTAGGGTAACTAGGCAGGTTAGGGGAATTAGGCAAGTTATTGTATAATGATGGTTTGTTCTGTAGACTATCGAGAAATATATAGCTTAAAGGGGCTAATAATATTGACCTTAAAATGGTGTTTAAAAAATTAAAAACTGCTTTTATTCTAGCTGAAATAAAACAAATAAGACTTTCTCCAGAAGAAAAAATATTATCAGACATACTGTGAAAATTTCCCTGCTCTGTTAAACATCATTTGGGAAATATTTAAGTATTTAATATTTGATAAAAATAAAAAGGGGGCGAATAATTCTGACTTCAACTGTGTGTAACTAAATACTTTTGTATAGTTTTTTTAATGTGTGTGTGTGTGTGTGTGTGTGTGTGTGTGTGTGTGTGTGTGTGTGTGTGTCACATACACATAATAGTTATATATAACACACACATAGACAAACACACACAAGCACACGCACACACACACATATATATTAAAACAAACTTTAATTTTGGTTGCCCAACTAAAAACTGTTTAATACATGACACAAACCTGAAAATGAATAACCAAGATTACAGTACTGTCTGCAGTTTTCATCATGTAATTGTAATCAGTAAAATACAATTACAGCGTGTGTGTGTGTGTGTGTGTGTGTGTGTGTGTGTGTGTGTGTGTGTGTGTGTGTGTGTGTGTGTGTGTGTGTGTGTGTGTGTGTGTGTGTGTAGAGGTCATATGTGAACATTGTGTGAAGTTCGCCAGGGTGTGTTAGTATCCGCTCTTTTACATACTGACTAATCATTTCACCAGTCTGACTCACACACACACACACACACGCACAGACGCACACACACACACAGCTGTTTCCACCCTGGCCTTACATTCTCATCAGTTCATCAAAATGACCGCATAATTGACCAGAACATTACAAAAAATCCTGACGATTGGAAAACTGCTCCAGCCGAGGAACAGAAAGTGCGAACAAGAGAAGTTCCGCGGAAGTTCTAGAATGGAGGAAACACCATATTAGGATAAGGGGCGGAGAAAAGAGCTTTAAAAGCGTCAGCTCTACGACTACTTCCGCTTCACTCTCAGTTCAGAGTGTCGACCAACAACGCGCGCAGTAACCTCAAGCTTAACCTTCGCCATTTAAGTTAATCCACTTCGAAGCGTCAGTTTTAATCTTTTTTTCTTTTAGTTTATAAGTCTTATATTTGTAACCAGCGAGTGAAATATGGCTCTGAGTTTGGAATTTAGGCGAACGGCCGCGATGAGCCTCCTCGCGCAGGGCGTTCACACGACGCTCGCGCCGACGCTAAAGACGCGCGTCGAGGACGAGCTAGACGGATACACGGAGGAGGAGGAGGCGCCTCTGAAGCGGCACAGACCTGGTACAAACGGCCTGAAGGGGCTTCAGCTGGACCGTCGATTTGTTTCTGCGACAGACGGATCTCTACCGACCACCCCGGTTCCGGAGGAGCTCGACTACGCCGAACTGGAACGCGATACTCGGCAGCTCTTATTGGATTTTTACCGCACACACACGGGAATGTGTCCGGTAGACCGTAAACTTCATCACGCCATACCTACGATGAGGCGAGTGGTCGACAATATTCTCGTCAAGCACCAGATCGCATACAAAGGTAAGAGTCGCGCATGCGCAGCCGCCATTTAGTCAACAAAGCTTCACGCAGAGCGATTAGGGTGAAGATATATCTGCACATTCAGACGTGATATCAGTTCAGAAAAGTAATCTAAATGGATTAATCATAAAATTAGCCAATGGCTATCAAAGTACAACACTGTTCACGGCTTTTTGACGTCATACTTGCATGCTAACTCAAACCGAATATTCAAAATAGCTTGGGCTAAACCATAACGTTAGGGAGCGCGTCACAAGTTTATTCATTGTTCAAAAGTGAACAAATATAACACAAAGTGACTTTCGTTTAGGTTGCACACAAAATATAAAATCCAATTACTAAATACTTGTGATTATTTGTTTAGTTTAAATTGTATGACTTGGTATACTTTAGGTCTGTTATATTTTACGTGTTCGACTCCATTTATGAGATAATTAAGCCAATGAAATGTCGTCATTTACTCGTTTTAATCCAGTCTTCATTTCTCCATTTTGATGAACACCCAGATATTTTAAATAAATCTGTATCCATTGACCTTCATAGTATTTGTTTAACCTACTATGGAAGTCAACATGTTTTCAGCTTTCTTTAAAATATCATCTTTTGTGTTGAACGGAAAGCAGAAACTCATAATGGATTACACCGCTAGAGCGAAAGTAAATAAAACATTTTGGGTGAACTATCCCTTTAAATTGATGTATTGTGTTTATTCTGGTGTATGGACGTCAGTAAATGTTTTTCTCGCCTTCGGATTTTTAGGTTGGGTTTTTTTTTTCTCTGCTTTTTTTATCTGGTTAAACCGCAAAGTTCGTCATCGCGGTTCTCGGAAGTTCCGCTTATCAGGCGCAAGCAGCAGAGGCGGAACTGACCCATACAGGCGGAAGCTGGAACCGTTTAACACCAGAAAACTCTTAAGATTACTCCAGTTACCTAACAAAACGAAGGTATATGAATTAATATTGCAATATCGTCGATTTGTTTAAAGCAGCCAATGATCAGCCAGTCAATCAAAAGAGGGCGGTGGAAAGCAGCACACCCCCTGTTATTTCCTCAACTCACCCGGATGTGTTTGTGCATTTATTGGTTTCCCATTGGAGTTTTTATTAGTATGCGTGTTATGCAGCTTGAACCAAACCATATATGTATGATAACATTCCAAACTTTTTTATTTGAAAGCAAATTAATATGTAAATGAGGTGACAGATTGCGAATTAATTGGTTAATTGATTGCGAACTGCAATCCTATAAAGCATTATGAATAATGAAATGTACCTGTTTTTAAGGTACTCATTGAAATGCTCTTTATGAAAACCCCTAGAGTATTACTGGAGGTATTACAAGACTCTTATAACTTAATGAATTTAATTTATATTGTAATAAATGTCAATTAAGTAACCTTATATCGTTATTTGGCCGATAAAGAGTTAAGAATGATGACGAGATGTAAAACGTGGTGTTAACTAAGTGTATAAAAACATTATATAAGTTTATTGCAAAACATTTCTACATTTTATTAAGACTTCATTACACCGGCGCTAAAGAATGTACAATATAATTGGTTGAATTCACCGCAGAGCATCATGGGTAATGTAGTTTCTGCATGTGTTCCATTATTAAATGTTAAACAAGGTGACTTATTGTGAATAATCAGCTTCAACAATAAATTACCAACCTCAGAGCTCGCAACAGTTTAAATAAGTTAACATTAAAATCGATTTGTCTGAAGAATGAATTGGGTTTTATTACTGATTGTTATAGCCAATGATCAGCCAGTTATGAGCTGTCAATCAAAAGGAGGCGGGCAAAGCAGAACTGCTAAACATTACTGATATTTCTATTGTGTGTGTGTTTATTTGATCATGACGTCTTTGTTGTGTGTTTGTTTCTTCAGGAATGATTCAGCGTCTTCAGCTGGACTCTCAGCCGGCCTCTCTGGACATCATCCGCAGTATAGCGAGCACCATGTTTAAAGATGGCATCACTAACTGGGGCCGAATCGCGAGTCTGGTGGCGTTTGGAGCCGTGGTTTGCTCTCGATTGAAGGAGCTCCAGCAGGATCAGTGTGTGGAGAGGGTGGCTGAGCAGATCTCCTCATATCTGACCTCAGAACAGCAGGACTGGATCCTGAAAAACAAGAGCTGGGTGAGGAAACCCACACAAACGGCACAGTGTCACGATATTCCCGATTTATTCATCACTTTTAAATTGATTTAAAAAACAAATACAGTTAAGTTTTTAGCATAAATAGTTTGTAAATGCATCATCTAATTGAATTAAACTCGTTCTCATCATCAATTAGAATAGATGATGACGTTAAACACAAACACACACTGACGTCAGCTGCTCAGATTATCCCAGAACCAACACCCCATTGCTAATGTCTGTCTGAGAGGAAAATCTCACTCACAGGAGATGGGAACAGCTTGTATTTCTTCAGCTGCATAATTCAGTGCTATTCTCATGTGTTTGCGCACACACACACACACACACACACACACACACACACACACGTGTGAGTTCATTCAGCAGTGACACTGATCTCCAAAGCTCATGTATCAGGCTGATAAACCACCATTAAGCTCATCTGTACACTTGTTTCCATTACAAATTTGTGTAATGGTTGAGCATCATTTCCTAAGTGACGATGGAAACTGTTGTGAAATGACGGCATCTCCATTAACTAAAACTAGAAGTCATTTTAAAAACCTTGACAACATGTATGGGGTTTACTTGTACACCGTCAACGCAGCAGCTCGTATACATTTTTAGTCAATTTAAAGCTTTATTCGAGAGTCAATCAATAAGATCAGTCACATCTGGTCATTTGTTCATTAATATCTGCTTTAGAGTCTCTTATTATTAATCTGATATTGCTGTAATAATTTAATTATAAAAATCTCCAATTTTAAGTGTGAACAATAATATGGTGTTTTAAATAGGTTCTAAATGCGAAATGGCATAAAATAAGAGCAAAATTCAATTAGTTTTTCGCGATTTTATTTATTTATTCTAATATAATTAAATAGGTGATTTTAGCAAAATCAACACTTCAGTTTGTGCATTTTGTAAATGCAAAAAAAAATACAGCATTTGTTTATTTCTGGAAAACCACCTCCTGAGCTTGACGTTTATGGTCATTAAATTGGTGTATTTGTGAGTCTTCAGTTAATATGAAGTGCAATAGCAGCTTGACTACCGTCTCCATTACTGACGTTCCCGCTCTGTTTCTCCTCAGCATGGGTTTGTGGAGTTTTTCCACCAGGAGGACGTAGAATCTGTGGTACGTCACGGTCTGATGGCGCTGGTCGGATGTGCCGGCATCGGCGCCGGTCTAGCCTTCCTCATCCGGTGAGAGAGAGCAGAGGATCATGGGACTTTTCTCCGCTCTGCTCTCGCTGAGGCGCTTTGGAGTGTTACAAAGAAAATCTTCCCCTGCGCCGCTGTACTGATCAGAGCCCCGCTCACAGCGAACGATTGGGCTCGCCGTCAGTCACAAGAGAATGAGGACATTATGATTTTATTTTTATAATAAAAGAACTATCTTTACCAAATTATTTGTCTGCATTTTTTGATTTCATGGTCATTGCTGATGTGTAGATCTACAGGAGTTTCTGTTTCACGACAATGTTCTCGTCAAGCACCAGATCGCATACAAAGGTAAGAGTCGCGCATGCGCAGCCGCCATTCAGTCAACAAAGCTACGCGCAGAGCGATTTGGGTGAAGATATATCTGCACATTCAGACGTGATATCAGTTCAGAAAATTAATTAAATTGATAAATCATAAAATTAGCCAATGGCTATCAAAGTACAACACTGTTCGCGATTTTTGAGGTCATACTTGCATGCTAACTCAAACCGAATATTCAATATAGCTTGGGGTAAACCATAACGTTAGGGAGCGCGTCACAAGTTTATTCATTGTTCAAATGTGCCAATATAAAACCAACAACAATCGATCACAAGAGAATGAGAACATTATGATTTATTTTTATTTGTCTGCATTGATGTTTCATTGCTGATATGTAAATCAACAGGAGTTCCTGTAAATGATGATCTGAAAGGGTCTTTCCCTAAAGCAATTCAATTAAATCCACATTTGAGTGCTTTAGACCTTGATGAACAGAAAATACGATGTGTTGAGGAGTAGTATAATGATTGGCTTACTAGGGGATAATATACAAGGTTGTCTTCCTTTCTGTTCATCAGAAGAAAACTGAAAGTCTTGAAGTGATTAGATGAGTAATATGATGATATTTTGATATGATGATGATCACTGCGCCTGTCTGTTTGACCTTCAGGCGATGAGTCGGGAGTTTCCTTTTAATATCAAAAGTAAAAGAGAACTGAGCTCTACTGTTCGACTGGTGGAAATCCCAAACCACCGCTGAATACCCACATAAAATGCAAACAAATATTCAAAACGAAACCATAAACCTGAATAAATGATTTGAATAGATGTAGAATAAATAGATCAGTTCACCTTTATTTCTCTAGCGCTTTTACAATGTAGATTGTGTCAAAGCAGCTTCACACAGAAGATTATAGTAAATTAAAACAGTGTCAGTCCAGTTTTCAGTGTTTACGTTCCGTTCAGTGTGGGTTAATAATCACTACTGAGAGTCCAAACACTGAAGAGCAAATCCATCGATGCGCAGCTCTACAGATCCTGAACCATGCAAGCCAGAGGTGACAGCGGCGAGGAAAAAACTTCACCAATTGGCGAAAGTGAAGAATTAAATAATGCAGAAACACGTTGAAAAATCGCATCGCAACATTAGTGTTCATCATTTTGTAGGTCTGAAAATTGACCAAACATGTTTGTTGCTTGTTCTTTTACTAGTCTGTGTTTACATGGCCAATTTACATTCAGTCTGTTTACCAAAAGAAAATCCAGCCTGCTGTTATCGAGTGGTATTTTATTATTATTACATGTTAAAGGGCAATCTTTTGTAAGCTGTTTGGACAGAACTGTGCGTAGTATAGTGTGTTCACAGTCATATTGAGCTGATAGAAACACAATAAGTCTCTTTTATTAAATGTCCTGATGTTAAAATTGGATCCAAATCCCTCCCATTTTATACCTCACCGCAACGTAGGAGTGCGGTTTCGCCGCCCACCAAATTGATTGACAGCCACATATTAACAAGTCTCCAAACTTTGTAATGACATTGTGTGTGACTCTCCACAGAGGCTTGAATTAACTCCACATCAAATACTTAATGGTAAAGTTCTTACTGTCTTATTTCACACAATCATTACGTGAGATCTGCTTCTTCATGTCTGTCACTGTGCTGTTTATCTGGCGGAGACTGAGGCACACTCTGACAGGCACGTGGGAACGGTCGAACCAGCATTAAAGGCACAGGCCACAAAAACTCGGTCATTCATTCATTTTCTTTTTGGCTTAGTCCCTTTATCAATCGGGGGTTGCCACAGCGGAATGAACCGCCAACTTATCTAACATATGTTTTACGCAGCAGATGCCCTTCCAGCTACAACCCATCTCTGGGAAACATCCACACACACTCATTCACACACATACACCACGGTCAATTTTAGCTTACCCAATTCCCCAATAGCGCATGTCTTTGGACTGTGGGGGAAACCGGAGCACCCGGAGAAAACCCACACCAACGCAGGGAGAACATGCAAACTCCACACGGAAACACACACTGACCCAGCCAAGGCTTGAACCAGCGACCTTCTTGCTGTGAGGCGATCATGCTACCCACTGCGCCACCGTGTCGCCAAAAGACCGATCTTAAATATGTGCCCTTTAATGAGTGTTCAACTGTCCCTTCTCAGGGTCAGTCACTGCGTCTGACTTTAAGTTTAAATTCTGCATACATCATCATGTGTACACATATTATAGCAATGAGAGAGGGTGTCTAATAGACGTCGCTTTATTAAATTAAAATTTAAGGTCTCCACAAAACTGAAGGAAATGCAAAAAGTGTTGCAAGCGTCCCACACTCTCCTCTATATCTAGTGACGTCGGATGCTGTGTTTAGCAGTGTTTGTTGATTCTGCACAAACCACACAGTGTGACATTTATCCTCATCTCACCACGCCGTGTGGTTTCTTCGCTGTTGATGATATTTTTCACCTTTGCAGTGCAAGTCAGCAGAATATAGAGCACGTCTTTCTGGAAACTGTAGAGCTGAGATAAACCCAACCACAGCGAGACCTGCAGCACACAGGCGATTCCTCTCACAGACAGCAGATAAACTTACTGAACAGCAAACATCAACTAGTTTGGAGAAGTTAAACACTATCTTCAGGCTTATACACACACATGCAACGTCAAGAGCTGCACTGCGCATGTGTGTCTTCAGCAGATATCTGACACCACACAACCACAAACATTTCTCAGAAAAACCTCCGCGTCTGTGTGTGTGTGTGTGTGTGTGTGTGTTTATACTGACTGTTCTGGTGCACTCTATTTTGCTCATCAACACAGGGCCAACATTTTATTATGTACAAATTAAACAAATCTCCTACAAAATCGGACATATTATTATGGCTCAAAAATGCATGAAGAAATGCATGTATTAGCAGGTCCAAGTTTTAATTTATGCTGATATTTGTTAGCATCATGTTATTCCAAATATTGCTTCTTCCCTTTAGGGTTATAATAATCTAGCTCCTGTTTATCTAACCAACCTCCTGTCTCGCTACAGTCCAACCCACTCTTTAAGATGTCAAAACTCAGGGCTTCTGCTAGTACCCAGAATAACAAAGTCCACTAAAGGAGGTCGAGCCTTCTCATTTATGGCTCCTAAACTCTGGAATAGCCTTCCTGATAAAGTCCGAGGCTCAGACACACTCTCACAGCTCAACACTAGATAAGAGACTGATGTCTTTAGTAAAGCATACACACGATGCATCACATAACGGTATGATGCATGAGTGTGCTCAATGCAGGTGAGCGGGCTTGACAAACCACCTGACACTCCTCCTGCTGTCTTAATACACCAGACATTGTGTTAGAAACACGTCTATGCTTTATATGTTTGTTTATACAGCCCCTATTCTCAGTTATAGCACTTTATTTTCACATTGACATTACTATATCTTGTTCAACACACACACACTTAATACACAAACACACTTGAACATGTACATGTATAGACATCACCTGTATACTATATAACTGCAGGTTAACTACGTTTGTATATAACAACCTACTGATGAAGTCATTAGTAATTTGTTACTAGTTAATTGGTTAAAATGATTAGTATTATTATGGTAACTAATAACCTTAACTTTTTCTGATTGAAAATTTTGATTGTAATGCAATAATGTGCACCTTTTGTAAAGCTGCTTTAAAACAATAATTAATATTATAATATTATAAATAATAATTGACGTGAAAAGCGCTATAAAAATAAACTTGAATTGCATTAAATGTACGACATTGATTACATCACACAAGTAAGTGTCCACTACTTGAAATAAGTAAACGCTTGAAAGATATGTATGTATATATACATATATACATATATATGTATGTATATAGAGCTGGAGTCAGAATTATTAGCCCCCCTGTTTATTTTTTTCCCTAATTTCTGTTTAACAGAGAGCAGATTTCTTCATCACATTTCTAATCATAATAGTTTTAATAACTCATCTCTAATAACTGATTTATTTTCTCTTTGTCATGATGACAGTAAGTAATATTAGACTAGATATTCTTCAAGACACTTCTATACAGCTTAAAGTGACATTTAAAGGCTTCACTAGGTTAATTAGGGTAACTAGGCAGGTTAGGGGAATTAGGCAAGTTACTGTATAATGATGGTTTGTTCTGTAGACTATCGAGTAAATATATAGCTTAAAGGGGCTAATAATATTGACCTTAAAATGGTGTTTAAAAAATTAAAAACTGCTTTTATTCTAGCCGAAATAAAACAAATAAGACTTTCTCCAGAAGAAAAAATATTATCAGACATGCTGTGAAAATTTCCTTCCTCTGTTAAGCATCATTTAGGAAATATTTAAAAAAGAAACAAATATTAAATGAGGGGCGAATACTTCTGACTTCAACTGTATATGTGTGTAACGGAGGTCAGCTAGCCTAGCGACAGATGCTAGAGGCCATGGTCTTCTTTAGCCTCCTTGTTAGAGCAACCGACTACAATACAAAGAATTGCTGGTTTGATCCCAGCTCAGACCGGGTTGGGTGCAGTAGGAGCGGTGGGTTACACTTGGGGGCTCGTCCGGGATGGCAGTGAAGTTTAGGAGGGTAAGTGTAACGGAGGCCAGCTAGTGAAGTGCTATGCAGGCAGTACTGTGCAGAGACTTTCCTATGAGCATGTGCTGAAAAAAATGAAAAAAGTGCGTGTGTGGGGGGTGGGGGGTTTGGAGCGGGAACTGAAGAGCGGAGGGGGTGATCGCGAACTGTAGACCGGGGGGGAAGACAATCGCGAATGGGGGGAACTTTATATCCAAGAGAAAAAAGGGCATGTGCACTGGTTGAGCCCTATCTATGCATGTGCCTGTATGCAGATAAACCTCACTCCTCTGACCTCAAAAGGTGCTCTAGCGACAGATGCTAGAGGCCGCGGTCTTCTTTAGCCTCCTTGTTAGAGCAACTGACTCCAATGCGAAGAATCGCCGGTTTGATCCCAGCTCAGATCGGGTTACACTTGGGGGCTCGTCCGGGATGGGAGTGAGGTTTAAGGGTTGTGAGTGTAACGGAGGCCAGCTAGGGAAGTGTTATGCAGGTACACCTCACTCCTCTGACCTCAAAAGGTGCTCTAGCGACAGATGCTATGGTCTTCAGCCTCCTTGTTAGAGCAACCGACTATGCGAAGAATTGCCGGTTCGATCCCAGCTCAGACCAGGTTGGGTGCAGTAGGACCGATGATATATATATAGGCGTCACGATGGCCACGGTAGTATGATCGCCTCACAGCAAGAAGGTCGCTGGGTCGAGTCTTGGCTGGGTCAGTTGGCGTTTCTGTGTGGAGTTTGCATGTTCTCCCCATGTTGTCGTGGGTTTCCTCCGGGTGCTCCGGTTTCCCCCACAGTCCAAACACATGCGCTATAGGGGAATTGGGTAAGCTAAATTGTCCGTAGTGTATGAGTGTGAATGGGAGTGTATGGGTGTTTCCCAGTACTGGGTTGCAGCTGGAAGGGCATCCACTGTGTAAAACATATGCTGGATAAACAGTTTTTTTTTTCCCTAAACCCTTGAGCACCTGAGAACTACACTGTTGTGACGTCATAATTGCATTGCATTCTGGGACGTATAGCTGCTGGAGACTTTCTCAAATTTCGCAAGCTAATGGAAAATAATGGAAACCTCGTGCTTCTTCCAGTACATTATTTTTTATTGCTTTTTATTATTATTAGGTTAACTCTGCTCCCTCTTTCTTCAGGTTTTGTTATTTATTAAGTCACTATTTCTTGTTCTGTTACTGTTGCTGATTGGTTGGTTGTTTTGTTCTCCTGTACAGCTATTTCATATGGTATAATTACAATATCTGTATGCCTGTGTATTACATAATCAGTCCTGAACTTTATTGCATATTTCTTCTCTTCTAATTTAAATAAAATATATTATGTATTATATATTATTATAGATTATGTGGAGTGGACATAAACCGACTCACTCCCTCAGTCAGAATCAAGGGATCAAGGGTACGTCCATGTAAACTTCTCACGTTCACTTGATGAGGCGGAACGCGCTTTATAAGTATACATTATATTAATATTGTCTGAAAAAATTCCTCGAGTACAGCCAGCAGAAACAGCATCTCTCTCTCTCTCTCTCTCTCTCTCTCTCTCTCTCTCTCACTATCGGTTTCTCAGAAATTAAACTTGAGAAGAAAACAGGAAGCAGCGCGTGCACGAGTGCGCGTCCCCGCTGCGCTTATATAACCTGATCTCTGTTGTTTGCACAGTCCAGTGTTTGTTTAGTTTTATTTGTCATTTATTAGTCTCATCCGCTAGAAAAGAGCTTCATACTGTCGGCCAAGACACTGCAGACGGAAATACGGTGTAAAAACTAATATAGAGGCTCTCACTGTAAACTAACAGCTGATTCAACATTAGGAAAGGGATAGTTCACCCAAAAATCAACAATCTGCAGTCATTCACTTCTTACAAACCTTTATGAGTTTTTCTTTTGTTCAACACGTAAGAAGATATTTTAAAGAATGCTGAAAACCTGTATAAATATACAGGGAGTGCAGAAATATTCGGCAAGTTGTATTTTTGAGGATTAATTTTATTATTGAACAACGACCATGTTCTCAATGAACCCAAAAAACTCATTAATATCAAAGCTGAATATTTGTGGAAGTAGTTTTTAGTTAGTTTTTAGTTTGAGCTATTTGAGGAGGATATCTGTGTGTGCAGGTGACTATTACTGTGCAGAATTATTAGGCAACTTAACAAAAAACAAATATATACCCATTTCAATGATTTATTTTCACCAGTGAAACCAATATAACATCTCAACATTCACAAATATACATTTCTGACATTCAAAAACAAAACAAAAACAAATCAGTGACCAATATAGCCACCTTTCTTTGCAAGGACACTCAAAAGCCTGCCATCCATGGATTCTGTCAGTGTTTTGATCTGTTCACCATCAACATTGCGTGCAGCAGCAACCACAGCCTCCCAGACACTGTTCAGAGAGGTGTACTGTTTTCCCTCCTTGTAAATCTCACATTTGATGATGGACCACAGGTTCTCTATGGGGTTCAGCTCAGGTGAACAAGGAGGCCATGTCATTAGTTTTTCTTCTTTTAGACCCTTTCTTGCCAGCCACGCTGTGGAGTACTTGGACGCGTGTGATGGAGCATTGTCCTGCATGAAAATCATGTTTTTCTTGAAGGATGCAGACTTCTTCCTGTACCACTGCTTGAAGGTGTCTTCCAGAAACTGGCAGTAGGACTGGGAGTTGAGCTTGACTCCATCCTCAACCCGAAAAGGCCCCACAAGCTCATCTTTGATGATACCAGCCCAAACCAGTACTCCACCTCCACCTTGCTGGCGTCTGAGTCGGACTGGAGCTCTCTGCCCTTTACCGATCCAGCCACGGGCCCATCAAGACTCACTCTCATTTCATCAGTCCATAAAACCTTAGAAAAATCAGTCTTGAGATATTTCTTGGCCCAGTCTTGACGTTTCAGCTTGTGTGTCTTGTTCAGTGGTGGTGGTTTTTCAGCCTTTCTTACCTTGGCCATGTCTCTGAGTATTGCACACCTTGTGCTTTTGGGCACTCCAGTGATGTTGCAGCTCTGAAATATGGCAAAACTGGTGGCAAGTGGCATCTTGGCAGCTGCACGCTTGACTTTTCTCAGTTCATGGGCAGTTTATTTTGCTCCTTGGTTTTTCCAGACGCTTCTTGCGACCCTGTTGACTATTTTGAATGAAACGCTTGATTGTTGGATGATCACGCTTCAGAAGCTTGGCAATTTTAAGAGTGCTGCATCCCTCTGCAAGATATCTCACTATTTTTGACTTTTCGGAGCCTGTCAAGTCCTTCTTTTGACCCATTTTGCCAAAGGAAAGGAAGTTGCCTAATAATTATGCACACCTGATATAGGGTGTTGATGTCATTAGACCACACCCCTTCTCATTACAGAGATGCACATCACCTAATATGCTTCATTGGTAGTAGGCTTTCGAGCCTATACGGCTTGGAGTAAGACAACATGCATAAAGAGGATGATGTGCTCAAAATACTCATTTGCCTAATAATTCTGCACTGCCTGTAAAGAGAATAAAAGTGTAAAGTTTATTAAACATGGGGACAGATTTCAGAACACCTTAATGCATTGGAAGAAATGCAAGCATAACCAGCGAGCCCTGTCAATAACATAGTAACTAAAGCTTGAGTGCAAATGATATTCATAATCTATAATGTTTTAAATAAGGTGTCCAAACTAATATTTAACAATAAAACTATAGGCAGGATAATGCATTTTTTTCTAGATATACATTTGTAGTCAGAATTATTCGCCCCCTTTGATTTGTTTTCTTTTTTAAATATTTCCCAAATGATGTTTAACAGATTCAGGAAATGTTCACAGTATGTCTGATAATATTTTTTCTTCTGAAGAAAGTCTTATTTGTTTTATTTCGGCTAGAATAAAAGCAGTTTTTAATTTTTTAAACACCATTTTAAGGTCAATATTATTAGCCCCTTTAAGCTATATTTTTTCTCGATAGTCTACAGAACAAACCATCATTATACAATAACTTGCCTAATTACCCTAACCTGCCTAGTTACCCTAATTAACCTAGTGAAGCCTTTAAATGTCACTTTAAGCTGTATAGAAGTGTCTTGAAGAATATCTAGTCTATTATTATTTACTGTCATCATGACAAAGAGAAAATAAATCAGTTATTAGAGATGAGTTATTAAAACTATTATGATTAGAAATGTGTTGGAGAAATCTGCTCTCTGTTAAACAGACATTGGGGGAAAAAATAAACAGGGGGGCGAATAATTCTGACTCCAGCTGTATATGAACAATGTTAATTTATAATTACTTTTATTCATGCATTACCTGCCCAGCTAAAAGATATTTTGCTTTCATGTGCATTTGTCCCTCTGCGCTCTGTTGTTCTATCATAGGTTAGTGTTTTTATGTATTGTATTGTTTTATTGTCCTATATTTGCTTGTAGTTTTATAAAATTCAAAAAACACATAAGCGTTTAAAAAAAAGTGTAAAATATGGTGTGTGTGATCAGAATATAGACAGAATAAAAGTGGTGTGTGTGTGTATATTTGTAGACTTCTGAATGAGTCTTGGGAATTGATGAACTAATTGTGTATGAGTGTGTATGGGTGTTTCCCAGTACTGGGTTGCAGCTGGAAGGGCATCCGCTGTGTAAAACATATGCTGGAATAGTTGGTGGTTCATTCCACTGTGGCGACCCCTGATTAATAGAGGGACTAAGCCGAAAAGAAAATGAATGAATAATTTATGCAGTCGTGTTTGTCCATATTTGACCCAATGTTGGGTTATGACAGCCCAGTATTTTTATCAGAGTGTGTAT
Source organism: Danio kyathit (assembly GCA_903798195.1). Lineage (NCBI taxonomy): Eukaryota > Metazoa > Chordata > Actinopteri > Cypriniformes > Danionidae > Danio > Danio kyathit. Next base: position 392,122 of record LR812537.1, read on the forward strand.
ATTTGTAGATTTCTGAATGAGCCTCATTACTTTTAAAAATATGAATTGGAACTGAAATTGAAAATAGACAATAAATTGCCTCAAACTAATGTTGAAATGAGAAGTCTGCATATTTTCCTTCCACTAAACCGCTCAAAACTTGACCCAACTTGCCTCAACACATACATGTGTGTGTTGACATATCTACATTTCTGCTGATCAGCAAGGGTGTGTGTGTGTGTGTGTGTGTGTGTGTGTGTGTGTTCAGTGTATGCAATCTTATGCAGTAGTTTGCAATAGTTTAGTTTGTAATATGTAATTTTGTCATCTGCTTTCTGTTGTAATGATTGTGAAAGTGTTGAGTTTTGTCTTCAACATGAGGACATGAGTGGTGTTTTAAGAGGTCAGAGGTCAAACTTTACATTCACAGTATCAGGAATCAGATGTTCATAAGCACAATATGGATAAGTGAGTTTAAAGGTATGTGGACAAGAAGGATCAATATCTCCCATTTAAAGGCTGATTTCATTTATTCATTAATTGTCCTTCGGCTTAGTCCCTTATTTATCAGGGGTCGCCACAATGGAATGAACCGGCAACTATTCCAATATGTTTTACACAGCGGATGCCCTTACAGCTGCAACCCAGTACTAGGAAACACCCACACACACTTATACACTACGGCCTTGAATCTTGTATCTTGCACAATATTGTTAGTCAAGATCACAGTTCAGGCAGC
>LR812537.1:397839-411342 GCA_903798195.1 Danio kyathit
TGTTTCTGTGTGGAGTTTGCATGTTCTCCCTGTGTTGGCGTGGGTTTCACAGCCCAAACACATGCGCTATAGGGGAACTGATCAACTAAACTGGCCGTAGTGTATGTGTGTGTGTGTGTGTGTGTGTGTGTGTGTGTGTGTGTGTGTGTGTGTGTGTGTGTGAATGTGTGTGTATGGGTGTTTTCCAGTACTGGGTTGCAGCTGGAAAGGCATCCGCTGTGTAAAACATATGCTGGAATAGTTGCCGGTTCATTCCGCTGTGGAATAAAGGGGCTAAACTGAAGGAAAATGAATGAATGGCATGATTATCACAGTTATAAACACTGATATGGAGCGTCTGATGGCTTTATTCCACAGGTAGATGATTAAATACTTCATATTACTGACTTGTGAATTAAAATAGGTGGAATTTTTTTATCATAAATGTCCAACACACTCCCCGAGTCTCATATCGAGCAGAAACGTTTGGAGAAAAGTACCTATTCTTTCATTATTAACCACAACCAGAACTACTCCTGGTGTTTTGGGGGATTTTCTTTATCGGTTTAATCGAAAACTTTTACCAAACTCCTGAAACACACTTTATGATTGTATTTCATGCACTACACTTCAGCAAACTCCAATAAAAGAGTGTTTTATGACGTTTCTACATTCATGAGATTGTCTATGTCACACACACACACACACACACACACACACACACACATACACACACCCACAACACTCCCATGGAGACGTAAAGGTTATGATGATGTCAGAGGCTCACAGGAACATCTCATTTATGTTTCATAGCAGCAACAATCATATAAACAATGCAACATCAAACATTTCATTAGTTCATTAAATATCTGCAGGGCCAGACGGAATCTGCGGACGTTTTTTGCTATTTCTGCGGAGAATTTTGGTAAAAATCTGCAGATTTCTGCGGAATTATTTTAGGAGTATCATAACTAAAACCTTAAAATGTGAAATAAAAAATAATAGCTTTTTAACTTTTATTTAATGATGTTTAAAATGCAAATCCAATTAGATTAACAGTAAATAGGTAACTGTAAATAAATAAACAGAATTAATAATGGGCTAAAAATCCACCAACTATTCCAGCATATGTTTGACACAGCGGATGTCCTTCCTTCCGCAACCCAACACTGGGAAACACTCTCACATTCACACACATACACTACGGCCAATGTAGATTATTCAATTCATCTGTACGGCGTCACGGTGGCACAGTGGGTAGCACAATCGCCTCACAGTAAGAAGGTCGCTGGTTCGAGCCTCGGCTGGGTCAGTTGGTGTTTCTGTGTGGAGTTTGCATGTTCTCCCCGTGTTCGTCTGGGTTTCCTCCGGGTGCTCCGGTTTCCCCCACAGTCCAAACTCATGCAGTACAGGTGTCTGAGTGTGAATCTTTCCCAGTGATAGGTTGCAGTTGGAAGGGCATCCGCTGTGTAAAACATATGCTGGATAAGTAGCGGTTCATTCCGCTGTGGCGACCCCTGATGAATAAATTAATAAGCCGATAAGAAAATGAATGAATTCCCCTATAGCGCATTGTGTTTGGACTGTGGGGGAAATATTTTCAGCTTAGTCCCTTTAGGGGTCGCCAGAGCGGAATAAACCACTAACTTATCCAGCATATGTTTTACACAGCGGATGCCCTTCCAGCTGCAACCCATCACTGGGAAACACCCATACACTCCCATTCACACACATACACTACGAACAATTTTGCCTACACCCAATTCCCCTATAGCACATGTGTTTGGACTGTGGGGGAAACCGGAGCACCCGGAGGAAACCCACACCAACACGGGGAGAACATGCAAACTCCACACAGAAACACCAACTGACCCAGCCGAGGCTCGAACCAGCGACCTGCTTACTGTGAGGCGACATACATCGTGACGCCCCCTTTGTATTATTTTACTATTTGAATTCATTTTCATTTTTGATTTATGTTTGGAGTTTTATGTTTTTATTATTTTTATTTAAATGTATTTATTTTAGACAATGAAACAAAAAATGCCATGGTAATTAACCTAATATTTATTTAATGTTTTATTATTTTTTTAATAATAATTTTTATATTTTTAAATGTTTCCTATGGATTTATTTGCATTTTTAAAATAATTTTTAAAAATATTTTAATATTATGAATATTTAAATAGCATTGAATATTCATTAGCCAAAGGTCTTTTAGTTACTCTGTTATATCTGTAGTGATTTGCATTAAATAACTTTGAATTCAGCATTAAATAAGACACTCTTTCACATCAGTGACCCACAGATATGTGTGTGTGTTGGCATGTCTCTTTAGTGACGTGTGTGTGTGTGTGTGTGTGTGTGTGTGTGTGTGTGTGTGTGTGTGTGTGTGTGTGTGTGTGTGTGTGTGTGTGTGTGTGTGTGTGTTTGGGTTTATCACAGTATGAGATAGTGATGCCTGTCTTTTATTCGTCATCATAAATGCAGGTTTTACAGCAGAATCTTCCAACAAAAGCACAAAGACCAAAGATCCTGTCGAGTCAAACACACTAAAGTGCATCATGATGGCTTGAATAATCCGTTAAATAAAATGAAAAAAATATAATAAATATAAAGACATTGATACATATATATATAAATATTTTCATTCATTCATTCATTCATTCATTTGCCTTAGGCTTAGTCTCTTTATTCATCAGAGGTCGCCACTGCTAAATGAACCGCCAACTTATCCAACATATGTTTTACACAGCGGATGCCCTTCCAGCTGCAACCCACTACTGGGAAACACCCATACACACTCATTCACACACACACACACACACACACACACACACACACACTCTACGGCAAATTTAGTTGATCAGTTCCCCTATAGCGCATGTGCTTGGACTGTGGGGGAAACCAGAGCACCCGGAGGAAACCCACACCAACACGGGGAGAACATGCAAACTCCACACAGAAACACACACTGACCCAGCCGGGACTCAAACCAGAGACCTTCTTGCTGTGAGGCGACAGTGCTACCCACTGCGCCACCATAGCATGAGAGATGAATATGATTATAGGTTATTCCCACAGTCTGGATGATCAGCGTTGGCACATGTTTGCTGTATTGTGAAATGTTCTGCAATGAATCTCTCTGTGTGCGTCAGAGGAATGTGAGGACGGTCAAAAATGTGCCCTGAACACATTTCTCTGATTATTCTGAGCTGCACAAAAGATCAAAGCACAAAATAAAGATCATGGCAACACTAATGAAAGAAACTCTGACTCAAAGAGCACAGACGGTTATTCATCATACACACAAACGTCTGAGAAAAGGAATGAACATATAAAGATGCTCTTTCTCATTTAGGCAGCACAGTGTCCCAGTGGTTAGAACTGTTGTCTCACAGCTGGTTTGAGTCTCGGCTGGGTCAGTTGGTGTTTCTGTGTGGAGTTTGCATGTTCTTCCCGTGTTGGTGTGGGTTTCCTCCGGGTGCTCCGGTTTCCCCCACAGTCCAAACACATGCGCTATAGGGGAGTTGATCAACTAAACTGGCCGTAGTGTATGAGTGTGTGTGAGTGTGAGTGTGTATGGGTGTTTCCCAGTACTGGAAGGGCATCCGCTGTGTAAAACATATGCCGGAATAGTTGGCGGTTCATTCTGCTGTGGTGACCCCTGATGAATAAATGGACTAAGCCGAAGGAAAATGAATGAATGATAATTTGTGTATTTATTTATTGTTATTTGTAAGAGATTTAACTATTTATTGACAAAGCACAGATCACTATTTTTATCTGATAGTGAATGTTTATGAAGTCTAATGAGTTTATTTGGACTGAAATATAAATTAGGCATGACTGAAATATTAAATTACATATAAATATCACAGAACAGCTTATATTCAGCTGGCATTTCTCATAAAAACTATTTATGTCTATGTGAATTTTGTTGACATTTCTAACAATGTATTAGTTTATTAGCAGTGATAAAAACATATTCTCTGATTAGCTAATGTTCTGATCAGATACAATATGGGTTTAGATTTCAGTTTGGGTATTAAGTTATGACTATTTTATAAAATACTGATTCTTTAGATTTCCCAGAGATGGGTTGCGGCTGGAAGAGCATCCGCTGTGTAAAAACGTGCTGGATAAGTTGGCGGTTCATTCCGCTGTGGCGACCCCGGATTAATAAAGGGACTAAGCCGACAAGAAAATGAAAGAATGAATGATTCTTTAGATCCAGAACAGTTCAGAGATTGTAAATGTTCATAATTGGATGTAAATGAAGGCATTATCAAACACTGATCGCTATTTTAATCTGATAGTGAATGTTTATAAAGTCTAATTAGTTTATTTTAACTGAAATATAAACTTAAATAAATTAAAATTGACATATAAATAACATAAAATAGCACATATTCAGCTGGAGTACTTCATTCATATTAGAAAAAACTATTTATGTCTAGTGTATGTGAGTTTTGTTGACATTTCTAACAATGTATTAGTTTATTAGCAGTGATAAAAACATATTCTCTGATTAGCTAATGTTCTGATCAGATACAATATGGGTTTAGATTTCAGTTTGGGTAATAAGTTAGAAACTATTTTATAAAATACTGATTCTTTAGCTATAGAACAGTTCAGAGATTGTAAATGTTCATAACTGGGCGGCTAATAATAGGCTAATAATAATAATGAGCTTCAGTTTTTCCACTCAGAGGCGTGTGTATGTGTGTGTGTATGTGTGTGTGGGTGTGGGTGTGTTTGTTTACGGCGCCATCTTCTGGAGCTCAGATCTCAAACTTCCGCATATTTTACACTCTGTAGCTTTTACCAGAAGAATTTAAAGACTCCAGGAAGATCGTCACGTTGAATCTCCTGAAATAACACGATCCACACGTGAATACAAAACTAATAGAGCCGGACATGAAGCCAGTATAAACGGGATCACGCGCTTATGAACGACTCTACTGTATATACAGCGTGACGAATCATGGTCACGTGTTCGCCCTCACAGCCAATAGAAGCCCACATAAACATACTCGTTTGTGTTTATCCTGAATGCTCAGCTCTCTGTAGTATTTTTAAATTAATGTATGTTCTGCATCACTAAGTTTTGTATGACTGTTACATGTTATCATTTAATCCTGTATGCTTGTCAGTTATATGCTTCAATAAAAAATAAATAAATAAATAAACTCTCTGTATTCTGAATGCTCAACACTTCAGTTTCACCTTTAAAGGTTCTGTGAAATTAAAATAGTGTTTTAGATGTTAGTATAAGTATATTGGTCTTAAAGAGGTCTCCAAAACAGTGATGTAGAGGATATAAACCTGATATAAACATCTAAAGTTTGCAGTTTGTCGCTTCTTTCTAAATGAATCAACGATTTTTTGACGTCACCTCATACTTCAGTTTCTCATCAAACTTCTGACCAATCAAATGCTCTCTATGGTCTGATATAGCCCGCCCCCTTCTTCTCATTTGCTTTTTATTCATTCTTTCATTTTCCTTTAACTTAGTCCCTTTATTTATCAGGGGTTGCCACAGTGGAATGAACCGCCTACTATTCCATCATATGTTTTACACAGCGGATGCCCTTCCAGCTGCAACCCTGTACTGGAAAACACCCATACACACTCATTCACACACACACACACACATACACTACGACCAGTTTAGTTGATCACCTCCGCAAACTGATTGAAAATAATCAGAACAATCCTAGATTTTTATTTAGCACCATTGCTAAACTAACAAATAATCGATCATCTTTAGAACAAAATGTCCCACCGCAAATCAGTAGTGATGACTTCATGAATTTTTTCAGTGATAAAATAGAAGGCTTTAGACAGAAAATAGAAAATGTTAAACTTTCTGCACCACCTCATACTCCAGATGCAGAAATATTTTCACTGAATCAAAATAACCTACAATGCTTCAAAATCATAGAACAGGAAGAGCTAGATAAAGTTATAAATAGTTCTAAATCAGCTACATGTATGTTAGATCCAATTCCAACAAAATTACTGAAAGAGCTGCTACCTGTTATAGGAGAACCTCTCCTTAATGTTATCAACTCTTCTTTATCTTTAGGCCACGTTCCAAATCCTTACAAGCTAGCTGTTATTAAGCCTATTATTAAGAAACCACAACTGGACCCGAGCAACTTAGCTAATTATAGGCCTATTTCAAATCTTCGTTTATGTCTAAAATACTAGAAAAAGTTGTTTCTACCCAATTATGCTCCTTTCTGCAGACAAACAATATTTTTGAAGTGTTTCAGTCAGGTTTCAGGCCTCATCACAGTACAGAAACTGCATTAGTAAAAATAACCAACGATTTACTCTTAGCTGCTGACCAGGGGTGCGTCTCACTGTTAGTTCTACTCGATCTTAGCGCCGCATTTGACACCATTGACCACAATATTCTCATAGACCGCTTAAATTCTACAGGTGTCCAAGGTCAGGCCCTTCAATGGTTTAGGTCATACTTAGCTGATCGTTACCAGTTTGTGAATATTAATGGACAGCTTTCACAAGTCAGGCCAGTAAAGTACGGGGTCCCTCAAGGATCAGTTTTAGGCCCTTTGCTGTTTACAATATACATGCTTCCCCTGGGAGACATTATTAGAAAACACGGGATCAACTTTCACTGCTATGCAGACGATACTCAATTATACATTTCCACTAAACCTGATGAGATGCCTGAACTGTCTAAGCTAACTGAGTGTATTAAAGATGTTAAAGACTGGATGACCAACAATTTTCTTCTCTTAAACTCAGACAAAACAGAATTATTACTTATCGGGCCTAAATCCTGTACACAGCAGTTCTCACAACTCGACCTGCAATTAGAGGGATACAAAGTTAGCGTTAGCTCTACTATAAAAGATCTAGGTGTGATATTAGACAGCAATTTAACATTCGAAAATCATATATCCCATGTCACAAAAACTGCCTTCTTTCATCTAAGAAATATCGCTAAATTGCGAAGTATGCTATCTATATCAGATGCAGAAAAACTAGTTCATGCTTTCATGACTTCTAGGCTAGACTACTGTAATGCTCTGTTTGCTGGCTGCCCAGCATCCTCTATTAACAAACTTCAGCTAGTGCAAAATGCAGCTGCCAGAGTTCTTACCAGATCTAGAAAATATGATCATATCACCCCAATTTTATCCTCCTTACACTGGCTGCCTGTTAAGTTTCGTATTGAATTTAAAATATTACTCCTTACCTATAAAGCTTTAAATAATCTAGCTCCTGTTTATCTAACCAACCTCCTGTCTCGCTACAACCCAACCCGCTCTTTACGATCTCAAAACTCAGGGCTTCTAGTAGTACCTAGAATATCAAAGTCGAGTAAAGGAGGTCGAGCCTTCTCATTTATGGCCCCTAAACTCTGGAATAGCCTTCCTGATAATGTCCGAGGCTCAGACACACTCTCGCTCTTCAAAACTAGATTAAAGACCTATCTTTTTAGCAAAGCGTACACTCAGTGTAGCACATAACGGTATGACGCATGATGTGCCCCACACATGATTTTGCTTCTTGTTTATATACACTATGAACAGCAGCTACGCTAATTATTCTCCTTATTCTGTATTTCCACCTGGGGGTTCTCATCCCGAGGCCCTCAGACTATGCAGTGCCACTGATGTGATCCAAGACCAGTGACGAGATGATCCTAAGGTTTTCTGGACCAGGCCGTATCCTGAGCAGCTGCTGTGGTGGTCATCGTGGAGTGAGAGCCTGAGACTGTCCCCTGTGACGCTCCAAGGAGAGACGAGTCTTCGCTGAGGTCCAGCTTCATGCGCCTAGACTGCAGCTCTGCACAAGACGTTTGGCCACAGGAGAAATGGTCGTGCCCAACCGAGCCTGGTTTCTCTCGAGGTTTTTTAAATCTTCACTTTCGCCAATTGGTGAAGTTTTTTACTCGCCGCTGTCGCCACTGGCTTGCATGGTTCGGGATCTGTAGAGCTGCGCATCGATGGATTTGCTCTTCAGTGTTTGGACTCTCAGTAGTGATTATTAACCCACACTGAACTGAGCTAAACTGAACTGAACTTAATCGCTGAAAACTGAACAGACACTGTTTCAATTCACTATAATCTTCCATGTGAAGCTGCTTTGACACAATCTACATTGTATAAGCGCTATACAAATAAAGATGAATTGAATTGAATTGAATCAATTCCCCTATAGCGCATGTGTTTGGACTGTGGGGGAAACCGGAGCACCCGGAGGAAACCCACACCAACACGGGGAGAACATGCAAACTCCACACAGAAACACCAACTGACCCAGCCGGGACTCGAACCAGCAACCTTCTTACTGTGAAGCCACAGTGTGACCACTGAGACATTGTGACGCCAGTCATTTGCTTTTCATTTGATGGAAATTTTCTGAATTTTATTAGAATTATAAATATTTAAACAAACCCTGCTGAAAAAAACTGCTTAAACCAGTCTAAGCTGGTTAGCTGGTTTTAGCTGGTGGACCAGGCTGGTTTTAGAGGGGTTTTGGCCATTTCCAGCCTGGTCTTAGCTGGTCAGGGTAGAAAATGAGCAGCTTAAACCAGCTAAAACCAGCTTGACCAGCCTGGTTTAAGCTGGACATAGCTGGTTTTGGCTGGTCAAGCTGGTTTTAGCTGGTCAACTCCCAGCCTGACCAGCTAAGACCAGGCTGGAAATGGCCAAAACCCCTCTAAAACCAGCCTGGTCCACCAGCTAAAACCAGCCAACCAGTTGAGGCTGGTTTAAGCTGGATTTTTCAGCAGGGAAGAAAAAACAATATCTATATTAGTTTTACAACAGGATTGTGGAGTTATATATGAAATAATGGTTGATTTATAAAACTTATAAATGACTCTACTGTATGAATAATTAGGAATCTAAGTGTACCATCCAGTCTTCCAGTCCAGCGCGTGTCAGTGTGGAGCTGCACACACCGGAAGTGATGTTTCTCTTTCATTGTGTTGTTGAGGTTTCCATCGTTGTAACATTTAATTTATAATCATGCATTTGTTAGTACTTTGATGTTATATTAATAATAACAATTATTAATATCACCCCAAAGCGTGTTCTGGAAGCGCGGTTGTGCGCATGCGTGGATCCGGCGAGCTGAGTGATCTGAGGCGACTGAACACAGAGTAGAAATTCAGAAATTCCGAGTTGTGTAATAGAATATCGGTGTAGAAATGAGTTTGGCGAACAGCAGAGAACAGCGCAGCACTGCGGGAAACCGCATGTCCAAACTGCTGGACGCAGAAGAAGAAGATGAGTTTTACAAGACCACATACGGAGGATTCAATGACGTGAGCAGCACACTATCAACACATTAACGCTAATATCTGTGTGTTCTGAGTGTGTGAGTGTGTGTGTGTGTGTGTGTGTGTGTGTGTGTGTGTGACTGACTGAGTGCGTTTATGTAGTTTAATTAGACGAATGAAGTATATTCAGCATGTTTAGTTCATGTTATTGTTAGCTCCAGTGCATGTTTATGAAAGTTGGTTTTTTAATAGCAGATTTGGTCATTTTTATGAACAAAGTCACAACTATATTGTTTACTTCACTGTTTTTACTGTTGGGTCTGACATTGCGTGTAAACATGACTTCAAAACAACATTAGCACCATTTAACAGACTGTAAACAATGTTGTACTATGATAGACGTTGGTTGCTAATATAGTTTTCCTATTTATAATAGTGTTCTAGGACAAAAGTCCTATACCCCAATACTTTGTGTGTGTGAGCGTGAGAGTGATTGTGTGTTTATATACAGTTGAAGTCAGAATTATTCGCTTAAAGTGACATTTAAAGGCTTCACTAGGTTAATTAGGGTAACTAGGCAGGTTAGGGGAATTAGGCAAGTTATTGTATAATGATGGTTTGTTCTGTAGACTATCGAGAAATATATAGCTTAAAGGGGCTAATAATATTGACCTTAAAATGGTGTTTAAAAAATTAAAAACTGCTTTTATTCTAGCTGAAATAAAACAAATAAGACTTTCTCCAGAAGAACAAATATTATCAGACATACTGTGAACATTTCCTTGCTCTGTTAAACATAATTTGGGAAATATTTAAAAAAGAAAAAAAATCAAAGGTGGGCGAATAATTCTGACTTCAACTGTAGTTTACATTGCTTGCATATATTCAACACGTTACCTTTATGTAAATATACTCTTGTGCGTCCTTATTAAAATTATCAATTTTATAATGTTGGCAAAAAAAGGTACAATTATTTTAAATCTTATTATGTGACGCTCTTAAAAAAGTAAAAAAAAATAGAACCCTCTTGTGTAATAATTATTATTTAATTATTTATTTGTAATTTATTTATTCATTTTATAAACACCAACTGAAGTGGCATGTTTAGAACTGTGATTAAAAATCTTTAATATGAACAAATAATAAATAAAAAATACAATTATTCTATTTATATATAAATAACTTTAGTAGTTATCATTAGGACTGATGCTGGTTTAAAAAATATATGTCCATTAAAATATACATACAGTGCTCAGCATAATTGAGCACACCCCATTTATTGAAACTGAATATTTTCCTCCATTTCTCAGTGAATATAGGGAATGTATTTTGGTGCATTTAAACTAAACTGATTTATTAAACAGATATATTTATTAAAATAATATTTTAGTCACCAAACAAATTTAGAAATTGAAAGATAATAAAATTTAATTCAAGCAAAATATTGCAGAAAAAAAATTACAGCAAAATCTTTACATTTTTTTTTGCTTCTGTTGATTTTTCCTCTCTTTTAAAATTCATTCATTCATTTTCTTTTCGGCTTAGCCCCTTTATTAATCTGGGGTCGCCACAGCGGAATGAACCGCCAACTTATCCAGCATTTGTTTTACGCAGCGGATGCCCTTCCAGGGAAACATCCATACACACTCATTCACACTCATACACTACGGACAATTTAGCCTACCCAATTCCCCTATAGTGCATGTGTTTGGACTGTGGGGGAAACCGGAGCACTCGGAGGAAACCCACACCAACACGGGGAGAACATGCAAACTCCACACAGAAACACACACTGACCCAGCCGAGGCTCGAACCAGCGACCTTCTTGCTGTGAGGCGACAGCACTACCTACTGCGCCACTGCGTCACCCTCTTTTAAAATTGTATTTCATATTTTTCTCTAACATTTACATTTGACTGTACTTGTTTTTAAAGCGTTATCTTAAGTTATTTGGTTAGATAAGCTCCAGATTTTGGCTTCAGTACTGACTAATCTAATCGCTGACTGTTGTCTTGTGTTATGAAACGCATGCTGTGGTTGTTGCTGTGGCCATGCTGCAGGAGTCTGGCGATGACGAGTACCACGGCGATCACTCGGACACGGAGGACGAGGTGGACAGCGACTTCGACATCGATGAAGGAGACGAGCCCGACAGCGCACAGGAGGAGGACGCACCAAAGAGGAAGAGCCGCGTCGTCACCAAAGCGTACAAGGTCACAAATCACACACACACAGAGAGAGAGAGAGAGATAGAGAGTGTGTGTTTGTTTCTGTTTATGTGTGTGTATGTCTGTGCGTGTGTCTGTCTCTCTGTGTTTGTCTGTGTCTGTGTGTGTGTCTGTTTATGTTTGCATGTGTTCATGCGTGTGTCTCTGTTTGTATGTGTGTATGTCTCTGTCTATGTCTGTGTTTCCGTGCGCACATGTGTGTTTGTGTATGTCTTGGTTTGTGTATGTCTGTGTTTCTATGTGCACATGTGTCTGTGTCTGTGCATATGTGTGTGTTTGTCTTTGTGTGTGTGTGTGTACATGAATCTGCGTGCATGTGCAAGCTAATTTTTAGCGTGTGTGTGTGTGTGTGTTCAGGAGCCGCTGAAGGTCTCCAAGCCCAAAGTGAAGCGAGTGTCTGAAGAATTAAAGCCAGAACGACCCAGAGTCGAGCGACGCACCATTCGAGATGAGCTGCAGGATTTAGGAGACAGTAAGACACACACACACACACACACACACACACACTACATTTAGCCGATTTCATATTTTAAAGTAGTTTTCATTTATCAATACATATGTAAATATTTGTAGTTATTGTTAAAGGTCTGGTGAAATGAAGTGTTTTAGATGTTAGCATCAGAATGTTATATCTATAATCTAATGTCTCCAAAACAGAGACACAACTCACATTTAGCAGATATAAACCTGATATAAACATCCACAGCTTGGATCAAGGATTTTTCTGTCGTCTCCTCATACTTCAGTTTCTCATCAAATCTTCTGACCAATCAAATGCTCTCTAGTGTCTGACATGCCCCGCCCCCTTCTTCTCATTGGCTGTTCATTTGATGCGCTTGAGCTCTCTCTGGCAGAGCTGTGAGAAAATCTAACACTATTGGCTGCTTTAAAAGAAAGGGGAGGAGCAATGTTATGCCCTGCCCTCTTACGTGAAATATAAAATAAAAAAGCTCATTTCAAAGCACTTCACAGGACTTTTAAGAAATGTTTTCTTTCATTTATAACAACTTTAATTACTTCATGAAAATGCATTGCTCACAAATGAGGCATTTTCTAAATGTAAAACAGCGCTGATCCTAGTAAACCTGTAGTGCTGCTGCTTTGTTTCAGTTCGTAAGTCGGTGCGCAAGTCGACGAGTGAGCACACACGCAAGACGAACGAGCGTCTGCAGGAGCGGCAACAGGAGGCGCCGCGCAAGAGGAAAGGAGCGCAGAGTGAACGCGTGCTGACGCAGGACGAGCTGCTGGACGAAGCCAAACTCACCGCCGAGAGTAACCTCCGCTCACTGGGTAACTGCACACCTACAGAACACTACACTACCTGACGAAAGTCTTGATGGCTATCCAAGTTTTAGGAACAGCAAATAATAATTTGACTTCTAGTTGATGATTTGGTGTCAGAAGTGTCTCTATAAAGGCAAAGGCCTCTAGATTTAGCTTATTTGAGCTCAATAAAATCTGATCATGTCTTGATGTTGAATGATTTCATTAGGACAGTAAGGTCTGACTCTGCTTAGACTAAAGTCTCATCACTGAACCTTCAATAATGTCCAGTATAGAATATAAAGTCATGCTGCAGTGGAAACAGAATGAATATTGTGTCTGACTCCATCATGAGCTTGGAGGACTGCATCATACATCTCTGAATGACTCAAATCACGCGTTAATAAAGTCATCTGGAATGAAGAAGAAAGCGTTCCTGCAGGACTCCCAGAGTTCATCAAGAGTCTTTGTGTTCATCTTTAACTCCTCCTCCTTCATCATGCTCAATAATGTTGATGTCTGGTGACTGGGCTGGCCAATCCTGGAGCACCTTCTCTGCTTTCAGGAGCTTTGATGTGGAGGCTGAAGTATGAGAAGGAGCGCTATCCTGCTGGAGAATTGTCCCTCTCCTGTGGTTTGTAATGTAATGGGCAGCACAAATGTCTTGATACCTCAGGCTGTTGATGTTGATCATCCACTCTGCAGATCTCTCGCACGCCCCCATACTGAATGTGACCCCAAACCATGATGTTTCCCTCACCGAAC